>LUCH01005181.1:7270-31649 GCA_013368495.1 Paragonimus heterotremus | reverse complement strand
CCTCTCCCTATCCTAATAGACAACCTGATAATCGTCCGGTGTTACTGAACACCTTTACCATTCAACATAACAGCCGTGCATACTAAATCGACGTCGGAATTCGGCTGTAGTCATATACTAGAAAAATCTGTGAATCGATCAGATTTCGCGTTTTATGACAACATTTGTTTGTTAGAAATATATATTTTACTAACTAACACAAACTTATAAATTCTATATAAGAGATTTGGTCAGAAAATGTCAGATTTCATTATTCGTCACACTTCACATGATTATTTTACGTTCTTCTGTTTATCACGTAATTCTGCTTCCCATTTCTTATTCCACGGTGAATTCTAACGCGAGACAATATTCCATAACGTCCGGAAAACTAGAACCCCGTTCTGGTTGGACAATTTGCGAGGTCTGTGAAATTCCGTTGATTTCAAGGAAACAACTGAGAACTACAGTCTTAGAAGCAAGTGCGCCAACTGCCCCTCTATAAACTAGAGTTTTCCTGTTTTGTTATGTCCGTTTTCCACTTCATTTCCATTATTAGTGTATTGTACAATTACCAATTATGTGAACGTCATGGATTTCACGTTAAAATGTATGAACTAATCACGCTTATCTGAGCGTGTTTCTCACAGATTCGTTGAGAAACATACCATTATTATCATTTTTATTATTGAATCTGCCCACTTCCGATGTTCACGATCAAGTGTTAAATAGGAAGTAGAATGTGACTGCACTGATGCCAAGGATATGACTACACGCAGACGTGTAAAACGAAGTTCGGGTTTGTTGCTCTACGTTGCCGCACATCTTGTAGTTGGTCTGGCAACAAATAAATTTCCAGGCCAAATGTCTTTTGCGATCACAACAAAACTCTTATTGCTAACATGGCTGACAACAAAAATCATGCGGCGCTCCTGTCTGGCATCGATCGCTGTCCGAACTTTGGTGAGATAAAGGAGGGGAAGTGTTAGATTGCATACGACGTCAGACCGGTATTTCTGGCTAGTCTGTCGCATATAGTTGATTCTATATAACGATGAGTACTGGGGGATTTGGATTTTCATATGGATTGAACATCAGCCACAATTGATCGCAGCTGTCGCAGTCCCATAGACAATCCAGTCGGCCCATTTCGGAAAGAAGCACTAGACTCCAGTTCCGCTCTGATTAGAGCTCGTCACTAGTGCATATCATCGCCAATGCAGCCGGGACTTGAACCACGGACATTCAGTTGATGAGGCAACCGTGTTTACCACTGCGCCATTGACCTCACGTTAGGCAAGACCGGATTATCATATGTGAACGCTCAACCACTTTCGCTTGTGAGTAATGATCAGGTTGCCCGATTGCCTGTCTTGAGGAGACACAGTTACTGTCTTTTAACTCCAATCGATGACACATGCTCTAGCGTTTTTCTCCAAGTTGAAATCACGGAAATCATTGACTTGTTGAGCGGTATTTGATTAATGATGAGTAGTAGGGGATTTCGATTTTCATATGGATTGAACATCTATATAAACCAAAATTTTCCCTCCATGTTCGACTACACACTATGTACCGCACACAGTTGATTGAAGAATGAACGGCACGCTTATTATTATTTTGCTCGCAGAAGAGCTGCGCTCACATTGGAATATGACTTGAGGTAGTGGACGGGGTTATATCGGTCGGTTCTGGCATTTTCACACTGAGATTTCCAGGCATTATGGACGAGAAATATTGATGGAAGTTTTCATCTGTTAGTTCCTTCGTTGATCCCACCATTCACGGCTAGATTTGGGATGAGCGATTCTCCCTTCAGCCAGCTCAACAAATGTCATTTTCTGCAGGGGCTGAATCATGAATGTCTTGCACTATGGAAGCATTTATACCATCGTTGGCTCACTCATCCGCGAATCCTTGAACATATATTCCTCCATCTGACTTCCTGAGCGAAAATCGTGTATCACCATTCCGCTCTCTACATTTCAATCGACCACTAAGTGTTGTGCTTAAATTATCTTCACACCAAGCTCCTCTGACTTGTGCAGCTTTGAGCCAGCTGATAGCCGATCGTTATCGAAAAGTAAACAGCAACAGTCTCTCACTTCATTCACTCTGGATGAATGATTATTTAGCCAGTACATACGTTGAGGTGAATCAAATTACAAGCGCAGTCTTTGCCCGTTCAGTGCCAGATACGTGACACTAAATGATGCTGTCCAAGATTGGAGCAAATACATTGTGCACATGTACCTCTTAATCGTGGTGGTTACCTGCACATTACATTGCATTCATTTTATTGGCGGGACGCGACAACGAATGTAACACACATTGTGAAAAAAATGGAATTTATTAGGCCGGCGACAAATCACATGAATTGTGATTAGTGTTACCGACGAACAGCTTCATCAACATAATGACAGTAGTTCGTGTGAGATCACATGTTCGTGGTGGTGGTTTGTCGCAAAAGTGTGTATACCACTATTCATTTTGCGGACTTCCGTAGTGGATCGGTACTAATCCGGAGACTAGTTGTCTGAGAGTGAGGGAGATTTAGTTTTTGCCTGTTTCACGGGAATGAATTGTGAGAAATCATTTTCGTGCAGAAAGCTTTCCACTAAGCTTTGGCAGAATGTTCTCTAAATGCGGCCTCTTCACATCGCGGAAGTCATGAAGTTCAGGATCAACATGTTTTTTCTTCATTTCATTGCTGTTCACGTTGAATAAGCTTCAGGATTTAGTGGGTTGTTATCCACTAGCTTGTAACCACTACCTCAACACCGTATTCTCCCGTCTACCTCCCGAAAGATTGATCTGTCAATACTAGGTTGCTCCGGTGATTAATTTGCGGCTAGTTCTCCTCTCATTTACCTTGTAATGTGCTTATTGGCCGTTCTGTTGAAACCTGTCTGTCGTGTGTCATCATAAGGAAAATCAAGAGAGTTATATGCGAGGGTTTTGGATGTTGCAAATCAGAAGCAATTTTGCACGTTACACACTTTCTAAAGATAACCACGTTAAACACGGATTCAATAATTACAATGGCGATTACCACTATATTTCACCATGAACACAAACTGTTCACCCTTGTTACGTGAGAATTATTTAACAATATTTTTTCTTTGGATAAAATTTTAAATAAGCGTTTCTCACCCACCCTACCTTCGGGGCAGTTGGAGAGACAGCGCCAACCGAACTATCTAAAATCAAACTAATTTTGCATTCTCACCTAATGCCGTCTGAGTGCGCCAGAATCGTACTATATCAATGTGTCCGAGGGAACGCTTGGCATAATTGGATTATCAGAAATTAGACGTTTTGCAGTTGTGTTGAAATATTTCGAAGTTGGAACTCCCTTCACACAGCCACTGGGCGACCATTCTGACAATTTGACCACGGGCCTAACACTAAACGCGGCAGAATCACCGTATGCAAACACTCAGAGACATTCGCTGGGGAGTATTGTTCAGATTATCCGATGGCATATAGAAGGAACACGGTGACTCTGCTAACACAAATTGACTTTCTCCCATTTTTTACTTTCTCTTCTAGTATTTCAACTTCTGAGAAGATCTCACTAGACGGGAACTCAGAAGTAACAAAACCGCGATCGATTGTGATTCATGTTCGATTTAGATTGACCAAAATTTCCCCACTATTTGAAAATATGTTCTCATCTCACAGTTACTTGCTTAAGTGTGTCCACCCCTCACCCTCGGGGACCAACAATATGGGGACGATCGGCTAACTAGTCTGTGGTGGGTTTGATACGACTAAGGGTCAGCATCCTGGTCCTTTTGGCATTGCAGTGACTATGGTGCATTGCATAATGCACACTAAAGTTTGAGCAAGTGGTGGGGCTAAGAAATCTAAGACATGAACATGCCAGCTCCGCTGATGAGCGTTGTTGCAACATGTTTGTTGTGACATATTTGCCCACATGTGTAGTCGGGTTTTGGTCGGTTTCAGATTGAACCGCACTCACACGTGATCGAGTAGCGATTTTCTTATATTTGTTTGCAAACGGTGTTTCACTTCTGTGAAGCAACCTTTTGTATCATGTTAATATGTAATTCAAATTGATAAAATTGACCTGGTATTAAAATGCGAACCTTATGCACGTCGGTCTGCATTCCTCTCCGTTGCACAGTCGTTTGACGATATTGCACGGATCTACCGTCTAAATTTTAAGCTCCGTTGTACCGTGAAGGTCGTAGCATCCCGGATTGCGCTTTAGCAGTTCAAGGCAACCATGTGATATCACCCACTTTCGGATACTGGCAGTCGGGGAATATTGTGGTGGTCTTCTTGTACACTTGTAGACACCTTTCTGCGAGTCGAACCCTTTTGATTATCATACCTTGTTGAAACTTTGTAACTATTTTGTTTCATTCGTTCAATTCTTCATTGCTGATAGCCTAGTGAGCTACACTTGCATTCAACTAGTTTATTCAGTAACTCATCTTGACCACTACACTCGTAGCCTTCGCATTACTCACAAGTAAAGATGGTCCACCTTTCACATATAACTCGATCGTAAATAATATCATATCAGAAGCGCAGTATTCAGATGTAACTGATGTTCGACTGAAAACTATGCACTTGTGCAAATCATGTGTTACATTGGAAAACAAATTTTCCAACATATGTATAAATGTTGACATGGTAATATAAACCAACGTTACAAGTACACGCTAGAATACTGCAAACATAGACAGGTAAACGTGTGTTTTGGTTGATTCCTCTGAGAGCTGCTACGGATAAATAAGGTGGCAGTGGAGTTAGCTCGAGATATGAGTTAAGAAACTGTGTTATTGGCGAAAAATCCAACGGTGGCTTGTTTCGTTCTTCACATTACGCTGGTCGTTTGCAAACGCCCAGCGTCGGTCCGGTTAACTTGCAATCGGATTAGGTGTGACGCTCGAACAAATCAATTCCGACGATATGATGTGGAACGTTTTCCAACAGTGTTCTCAATGATGTGCACTACTCTGAAGCGATAGCAAGTAGCATGATACAGAATGAAATTGATGACGCATTTGATGAAATGAGGCCCACCCATGAGCCGTTAAAAGACAGGACGACAGTTGGAGTCAAATTGGTATTTGTTGTGAAGCGTTTCTCCCACTGACAAACACCGGAATTGGCAGTCCGTTTCGTGGAAATCATTCGTATCAACTAACATGTACGATTATTGTGACGTATTTTTTCTTAACTAAATATCACCCTATGTCATGTATCGAGCAGCTGATGGCGCCTGTCGTCTCGCACAGATACAGCAGGAGTGGAGGTTTATTCCGTGAAGCCGGTTAAGTGTTTTGAAAAAGATACTTGTATAAAGCCAAGTATTGAACATCACGCTCATCTTATCGTGTTCCTCACAGATGCGTTGAGAAATATACCATTAATATTGATATTATCACTATTATCGATACCATTATGATTATTATCAGTCATGGGATAACTGGTTGGTGTCCCGATAACTTTCGGTGATCGTGTTTTGAGGATTTTGGAAACATGAGAGTATCTAACGTTGTTTTTGTTCCCACATCCGGTCGGGAAAGAATCATGTGCATCGTCGACCCCTTTTTTTGTTTGTGTGACGTCTGACCAGTTGTTGAACCTGAACTCTCCTGCTACCTTGAACTGGTGATGCTTGTGCATTGTGTCAAACCGGAGGGCACGGCTGGTTAGGACTCCCGTCCGACAGGATGAAACGACGTCCGACAGATAAATGGGGTACAGTCAGACAAGGAGCAAATACCCTCATATGGTTGTCCCTCACACTACCGTCCGATTAGGAATGCTTAGATGATGAAACACGATCTTGTGAACATACACCGAAACTGTTTCTCCTTTCAGTTGCGGCATTGCTGTCATCTCAATCAGGAAGAAGGGATTTGGAAAACGTACACTCATACAAAAGAGTAATTCGGTCATCCAACGTTTGACTGTAACTGCCTACGTATAATCCAATACGGCCGACCAACTCTGTTTACCATTCAAAAGTCTGGTGCTACCTGAAATACCCCTGTAAACGACAATAATCAGAACCAGACATCTTTGTCTTACTCATAGTGCTCTTGGACTGAGCGAGTACCTCATTGCCCAGTCAGTCAGACGGTTAATTCGTTGGCTTCATATAGGTTCTCCGAGCAAATCTTGTCTCGCAACTCTGATGCTTGAGTCGGAGAGACTGATTGGGATTCCACAATTCAGCCCCTTCGTTGACGTAACCGACCGGGAAGTATCGGGGGTTATCATTACACCGACAGTGACAGTATTCATCGGATATCATTTTCTTGTTCATTGCTGACCCCCAAGTTTTCCGCCTTCTCTTTGCTCTCGCGTAATAAGTGTCTTCCAAGACCAGAACAAGTGGTTAATATTGGTGCTACCAGTGTCGGCTATTTCAGATAAATCGACCAGCATGCTGGATGTGCATTTGCCGTTTCAAACGTGGAGTTCGATGTGTGCTTTCTACTGAATGCAAGTATCTACTACTCCAGTGTCGTCGTCCACTTAATATCACTGTTGCATAGCGGTCCAATTGTTCATCACTGGATTACTGGTGACGTCGTATCTGAATCGGACGGTCAAGTTCAATTGGAAATCTCAATTAGTTGCACATCGAAGCAATGTTGACTTGAACGGATCTCAGTGAGCGGTAGCCTGTGCAATATCAGGTTAAATACATCGGTTGAGATAATTCGGCGCAAATCAGAAGAGCTTTTGAGTTGATGATATCAACTCACGGTGTGAAGGATTGCTGTCCGGATGACATCAAAGATTTACCCTACGACGTTCCCGTCGATGTGCTAAAGACGACCTAACATCTTGACGTCTTCATATTAGTTGGCGATCTTAATGTTTAGCCTGGTCGTTTTTTTCCAGATAAGAAGGGCTTGGAAGATGTTTGGTTTCCGAGCAAAACATACTAAGAATGGTGATAGACTGCTGCGTTTGTGCTCGTTTCACACTATGTACAGTTCAAACAAGGTATTTAAACACCGGAAGCGACACGGCATTATATAAATCCGAGCTGCGAATCTCACTACAGACCCGAATTGATTATGTAGAATTCATTTATAGATGGCATCACTCTGTCAATGACTGTTGTGCATTGGTGAGCAATCATATGGCCCCAGATCATCTCGTTATTTGCAACTGCTTTGTTTTATTATTTCCTCAGAAATCATGCACTCTCAGTTTCAACATACCTCACTGATATTCCACCGGGGAGAGAATGAAGCACTCTCACCATGAAGCACTGATGAACGAATAGTCCAAGTTAGAGAATCTAACATACAGTGAGAACAAATCTCGGCAACCAGGAAAACGTGCTCAGAAGAAGTTGGTTCCGGAGTAACCGTACAGTTTTGATGGAACTGGAATTCTGTCACGTCAATAAACCTTATGAGAAACTATCATTCGACTTCACCTGGTTCTGAATGTGGAGATGATTGTCGAGAACATGAGCCGATGAATGGCATGTGCATCGACTGTAACTACCACCGTGTGGACTAGTTGAAAGAGACGAGGCGAGCCCCTCTATCTGGGGATAATGGGAGGCATTCTCCCCTGATTCATGGTTGCACTGTCCTCCGAATCGACGTACCTGAGACTTCGTGTAAAAATAATGAGTCACTGATCACCAGCTGATTGCACTGATTTGACGACTAGACTGAACATTCCAAGGAACAGCTCCCCTGGCCAGAGCCAGACTGTGTGGACAACAAGACTCGAATGATTGGCTATTATGTTCCAGGCCGTCCTACGTCGGAAGTAGACGCGGTGTTGAGACTCAATTTGTTGAAGTGTAACAAGAGTCCTGGACAAATTTTCACCTGACCTTCTCTTTCCGAAGGTGATGGGTGAGAGGTTGATATCGGAACTGACAGAAATGCTCCAGTTGGTGTGGAAAACTGAAAACTGGTTTGTATCAACACTAGTTCCTTTTTTAAATAAAGAGAACCGAAGTCTATGTAACAACCACAAAAGGCAGCAATCCAGTGTGTGTTGTGTTTAATTTGCTTAACTGACCTTATATTACCAGGATGCAACCGGACCATAGAAAGTCAGATATGTAAAGACCAGACATGAATACTGTCCGGTCGACGATGCGCAGGTCGAAATTTCACATTACGACTGGTTTTGAAACAACAACATGCGTGCAGGCTGTTGACGGCCATGGTGTTCCTAGATAAAGCATCTACTGTGCATCCGGTTACTTTCCACGTCATCTGGAACTGGCTTTTTCTCAGGGGAGTTCCAAGATGGGCATGAATCTGTTGGGCTAACTGTATGCTCGCTCTGCAACCGGGGTGGAGGTTTATGGGCAACTGTCTCGGTGGTTCATGTTTTCCAGAGGTGCTCGTCAAGAATTTTCCATATCGTCCTTTATGTTTAATTTATTCATGTACGACATTCTGGAATATGTGTTTAAGGAATCTAGTGAGGTGGATGTTGAACTGTTTGCCAGCACTAGGTTGATCAGTATACAGTGTGCAGATAGCATTGTCTCACACAGCCTCTGTGTCCAATTTGTGAGATATCCAGTGGGGATTGTTCACATTGTTTTCGCTTGTGTAACCTTCGAAAAATCTGTCTAAATTGTTTACTATCCGTTTTGTTGCCTACTACTTTCGCGCGGAATATAAACCAAATCCACATGACTTCCTTGTACAGTTTCATCAACATTTTCGTCATGTTGTATACACCCGAAATCATACTAAACAGTAGTAAGTGATTTTCCTACTTATTGTGTGATATTCCGAGAGATCATGTTGTGTTTTCCTCCTGTGACATTGCTGTTCCAATTCGTATGCTTTTGAACTCTTAATCTGCTCTATATAATATTGCTCAGTTAACCCTGCAGGAGTGATATCGTTATACGAGAGATGGTAGATTTTGGTTTTGTTTCCGTTAGGGTTCATCAGTAGAGTCTATCTTTCTTATCGCAGAATATGTCATCTTGCCTTTAAAATGAGCACGTTGCTCACTACTATTAGAAGCGAATGGGTGGGAAATCCAATCTGAATGGAGGGGTGATGACTGAGTATGAATTGTTCTTAGCTGATGTCAGTCTGAATTCCCAACAAATTATCGATGGTCAAAAACATTGCACAAACAAATTCAATCGAATTGTGTTGGTTCAACTCGTGTGATGAGTTCTAGCAGCGGGGTTATTGGTTGGTATTACCACAAATGTTATCGTATTTTCTTTTGAGCTGGAGCATTATGCACAAGCTAATAAAGATGAACATTTGGCTAAATATGCTCGGTCATGCTTATTGTGAGGTCAACAACAAACTGGCCAAAGCGCTCGCACGTTGAATGAATCGCAACTTCTGATCAGGCAGGAGATGTTCATCGAACAGGTGGAATAAACCTTTTCGAAAAACAGTTCGAGAGGTAAGTCAATCTGAGTGTGGATCTTACCGCCATAATTGTTCACTAAGCAGATTCGCTATCGACCTCAGGTGGTGTCACGGTTAATGGAATTCACTGAGTGTTCTAAGGCATGCGTTTTTCTTGTCTGTTCAAGTTACTCATTTCAAACACTGCCAACTAGCACCTGACATCAAACTCTTCATTGACCTGGAAGTAACTAGTAT
The DNA here is from genome assembly GCA_013368495.1 of Paragonimus heterotremus. Classification (NCBI taxonomy): domain Eukaryota; kingdom Metazoa; phylum Platyhelminthes; class Trematoda; order Plagiorchiida; family Troglotrematidae; genus Paragonimus; species Paragonimus heterotremus. The sequence continues at coordinate 22,053 of LUCH01005181.1, read as the reverse complement.
TTTTGATCAACACTTGTTGCAATCAGGATGATCGAGATGTACTGCACGCCAAAATAATTACAATAACATCACGTGATTATGATGCCTTCCACCTCCAATGATTGTGTGTATATTCGCGGTTGCCTCTCACAGGCGCGGCTGTCTCGTGTGGGTCACAAAAGAGATTTCTAACCTGTCATAAATTAGGAAAATGCTGAGGCTTGAACCAAGTCTGTATGCACCAGAAAAGTTTCGCTAATATATTTGAGATTGTTGGAAGTGGAAGCGATCGATTTCTTGCATATTGGTTTCATTTGCCAAGAAATTCATGGTACATGCTGCCGACAAATGTGAAGGTTTTTGATTCTAATAATGACTGGCTATATATATGTGAGGTGTAAGCTGATGAAAGATACCGTGAGAACAACTGAGTCATGCGGCGGATCAGAATTCTAAATTGATCATTGACAACACCGATCTGTCGATAACTCACTGGCCATTAATCCGTGCGACAGACGTAGGTGGCATTCATGAGGCACGAGGTGAGTGCAACAACCATCAGTTGTTCAGTGAACAGAACTCCATCCGGAATATCTCCATATCCCACTCATGATCCGCGGTTGACAGTTGCTAACCTGTACACCAGACGCACACGGCTAATTTACTTGAGAAATTAGGGAGCAGGATGGGTAGCAATTAACAGCTGCGACTAGAGGTCTTGTCCGAGTAGAGTAAATCTAACCAGGGGGAAAAATAGAGTAAACAATTTAGCGCTGTGTGTACTCCCGTGGATATAACCGGTTGGACAATAGAGATTCATCTGTTGGTTTCAAGCGACAGTGGGATTTAATTTCAGTTTTCAATTTCATTGAATGTTTCATCGTCGATGCCGCAATTGGTAGCTGGTTGAGCGTTTTTGTTTCAACCCGATCCATTTCAGAAATTTCAGCCATTTTGGAGTCCAGATATTATCTGTTGAGAATTTTGAGACACGGTTCTCCAATAACATGCTAAAGGTAAACATTCCGGAATACACCCAAGATAGACGGCCGTCATGTAAACAACTCCAGTAGGGTGGAACCGATAACACGTACACCTGCACAGGTGCGAATTAATTGTAATCTTCTCTTTATGACAATATTCACGGTCCTAAAATTGTTTTCCGCGCTCAATGATGGAACACCAGTGACCGAATTATGTCCACTTACCCCAGACACTTTGGACTCACGGAACAGGGTGCGTCACGTTATGAGGATTCGTACAGCAGTAGTTGAAAAATAAGTCCGGTTAACTGGCACAGTTTACTCCCTCTTGTGTATTTCATAGACATTCATTAAAAATTAAATTTGTGTTCTGCACTCATCACACAAAACTAATGCGAAATCCAATCGTATAACGAAATGCAATTCAAGGAATAAGACAACATGGAAGCATGACGGTGAACAGTTTCAAAATGGGATGTTTGCTTGAACGACGGGCATTGTAGTGTATTGCAAAATCAAATCAGGGCCGTTCCTTTTCATGAAATCTCAAGACTGAATCAGATTTGTGGTTTTTTTGTGTATACTTTACAAATCACTAATCTGGCCACTCAGACACCGAATGCATAACCATGGATCCTGAATCACACAAGCGAAGACGGTGTCAATAGCAACACAACCCCGGGTATCCGTGCCATCTGTCTCTGATAACTGAACGAACAGTGCATTCTTGGAAACCCATCTGTTAGCTGTGATAATCTGCTATTCGATCTAATTCAGAGTGCGGTTGTTGAAAATAAACCAAATCACTTCGCATTCTAGATCTATGTAAAAGACGAACGAATGTGAAACTGGATTTTTAAGGATGATTATCACCGAGACAGTGCTGCCAGGATTAGTTGGCTAATTGTGAAACTTTTAGAATGATTACTGGAAGTGAGGGTTGGGAGGCTCGATTTGTCACACCACATCAAGGTCCAATCCAATATCTTTGCGACGCACGTTCGTTTCAAGCGACATCAAGTGATGTGTGACTGTTGATGAGTAGTAGAGGGATTTCAGTTTTTAATATAGTTCGAACATCACTCGCAATTGATGGCAGCTGTCGTGCTGACATATCATCATGAAATCGCGATTTATGGATGGGGGGAACAAACCTGATCTGCAATTTGTGTAAATCCACGACCAGTTTGCAGGCATATCTAAAAATCAAACAGAATGCCTTTCCGAAAGCAGATCATCAGTCAGCTGAATTGTTCATTGATAGCAACCCATGAATTCCGCGAGCAATTCGAAAAGATGGTTAACTAATGGATATCCAAGCGAAAGACGAGCAGGTTCCAGCCGACAAAATTAACAAAATATGGCGAAAATGAGATTATTAAGTTTAACACAATAATTCACGGGCACACAAATGATTAACCATGATAAGCAGAGAATGGGCAACAAGGTGCATTGAAAGAATATTCCAGGATCTTTTGAGCAATTCCCCGATGGGAAATTTAGCACGAGATTCGAATAGGCAAACAGGACGCATCGATTTATGAAATATGACAGTTAAGGTAGCTCCTTTTCGAGCAGAATCTGTTCGAAATCCGGCCTCGGAGGAGAATGGTAAAAGTTTCCACTGTTGAACCGAACATCCAATACCGGATTGCCAGCAACGCCTACAACCGGGTAAAGCGTACCTTCCAGACCGGTTATCCCGTTGGACATTGGGAATGGTTAACCGGCCGACAAATGCTGGTGCGTCGGCGAACGTTCACAAGGAACAACACAAGGACGTGCTCGAACGTTCAGTAGCTGAATCAATCATGGGGCCGATTGTAAGCGCAACTTTCCGAACAGGCTCGGTTTCAGTCAACGCGCCCCATCGAATGCAACTGTGTTGAATTCGGAAACAGGAATTTCGAAGGATATAACTGGCTTGAATATGACTCGAGATCTTTTTTGAGGGTTGCCGACGAGATGGCGTTGATATGTTGAATCCAACGAGGACTCAATCCCTTGCCTCATAGTCAGCGATTTCAGAGATTTGTTCACGGGTTGGAGGTTGGAGGCCCAAGTGACCCTGGTCAAGTCGATTCCCAGATAGTTCGATCAATGGTATCATGTTTTTGCCCATTTAAGTGTAATGTTAGTTCCGCTGAAACTTCAAAGGTGTGGAGGAGAAGGTCGGATTCAGTATCCCACACATCGTTCGAGCATCACATGAAGTGGTTTTCGGTGCGTGAGGGAGCCGAATTGTACCAAACATTTGGGTCTGTGACAACCGTGGCAGTCCGGGCCAAGTACTGTGTGCAGGTGAGCATTTTCGTTTGTTGTCATGTTGACGCGCATAAGCTGTGTTTATTTTCTGAATAAGTAACTTTTGCGCCGACTGCATCCTTGGTTCACAACACTGCTGTCTCACAGCAATGTTCGTCAGGGTGATTCTTCAATGCATGTGTCATTACTCATGGGAATGAATGAATTGTCGTAGTTTGGGAACCCAAGAGAAGTTCGGGAAAGTCACATAAACTGGTTAACCTCCAACAACCACTGTGGATTATTTTCGCTAGAAACTCTGCCAGACCACTGACGCATTATCAGAGTACAGCTGACCGTGCTTGGGACGCTCATGCTCAAATTGAGCTCGTAATTCGTGACATCCATTTTCCGGCTTCCGTAGATTATTGTGCAGCCCGATTGATGGAAGTGGGTCACTTCACATTTAACGGTGTTATCTATGTGCCTGAGTTGTGACGGCCCCGGAGCTAGAGGAGAAACTGAACTACAATAGCCAACATTTTTATGGACTTCTCCATTTGTATACGCCCAGTTAACATATGTCCACCTCGCAACCTACTTCAATCGGCCACAGCGTCTGTAAGAAGTGCTCGGTGTAGCAGATGACTAAGTGGCATCCTCATTACATGATCTAATCAAGTAAGTAAAAATATGGAGGTCGGAGAAAAGAACTTGTTTGGCAATCAGTGGCAAATCTCACTTCCTGATTTCCGCATTGCTTACGCGTAGGTGCCACCGGTGAGAGCGATCGAACACAAGCCGGATATTCCACTCAGGCCAATATTGTCGATGTGGACATCACCTCAACACAAACTCGTGTAGTGGCTTGCTAGAATTCTGGAACAAGTTAGACGGTCCCTATTAAATACGTTTTGAGGGACAGTTTCGAATCGGTTGACGTCTTATGGAAAGTTAACATTGGCGGAAAACTGATGACCTCGTTGGATATTGAATCACTGTTCCCTAGTGTGTCCATAAATGGAACTGTGCGGTTTTCCTGTGATCACATATGCTCAAACAGAATATTAATTTCCGTGCCGCTGTCTTAACCAGAACACCTACTTTACCTGTAAATAACAGGTGTTCAGTTCAAATTTCAGGAGAGCAGTTTCACTCAGATCAATGGAGTGGCTATAGGAAGTTCTGTTGATGCAATACTTCGGGACATTTTGTTGCCTATATAGAGTGCAAAATAAATCAACACATCGCTGCGAGCGTGGTTCATCGGAGATATGTTGACAACATTATTGTGATCTCTAAAAGCAAAAAGCAGATTTATACGCCAATGAAAGAAGTAAATACTGGTCATGTGAACCTTCGATTAACGATGGAACAATAAAACGACAACTGTCTGCTGTTCATTCAAATGTACTGATCCAACGCAGAGCCGATGGCACCGTGAGACGGCCGGTTGACCGAAAGTCTACATGGACAGGGCAGTACTTGCGATATGGTAGCTTTGTCTCAGTTCAGCACAAACGGGGTTTAGTATGGACCTTATTCGATCGAGCTAATAAAATTTGCACAGATGCTACAATTAACGAAGAGTACCACCGTGTTGAAGACACATTGAAGGCAAACGGCTATCCACAGTGGTTTATAAGACGATTCAGCAAACCGCATGTCTACAGCCAACCCCCCACTTAGCTGAACTGGAAGCCTAATCCATTCGACATTCTTCCAAAGGCGACGATGTCTGTTCACTATTGATATGTCGGTTAGTTTCCGCAGTTAAGCGAGTTTTTTGCGCAGCCTAAGTCGTTCTCAGTTTTGAAACCACCAAAATGCAAACGTGCATCATCAAGTACTGTCTACCTCTCCCCCTCATGTCGCACTGTATGTAACAGTATTCGTTTAAGTGCAGTTCCACCTGCATCAGAGTGGACGAGAGGCAACTGCAAGTTAGGATGGTAGAAGATTTTGTTCAAGTGGGTGTTTAACCGCGACAGCCTGCCCATTGGAATTTGTGCATATGAGGCCAAAGTTCATCTACACAAATCACCAACCTGGTCCATTGCGCGTCATGTGCTTGCGACAGATTACGAGACGGGCAATCCGTCGGCATTCCCAGTCACTTTCACGCACGGAAATAAACACTTACTTCACTTTGCCGAGACAATTGTTGTTAAACGTCTGAAACTGCCATTGTGTGTGCAAAAGGACGTGTAAGAATTTAGCACTAGCTTACCAGTGTTGGTAAATTTTTTCTTCTTCTCCGCAAACCTGAATAGAACACTGTCTTAAAGTCACAATTTTATGCAGGTTTTGTGATTTCCATTTCTGCAGTATGTACTTGATAAAATGCAGCGAAATCAGTTCGTAAAAATGTGCCATACATCACTACTAGCTTGTCCTTTCAAGTTCATTTCGAGAAAAACCATTTTTTCCGGTAGACTCAACTGACGGAAAGAACGGAGTGAACAATTTAGCGCTGTGTGTACTCCTGTGGATATAACCGGTTGGACAATAGAGATTTATCTGTTGGTTTCAAGCGACAGTGGGATCTAATTTCAGTTTTCAATTTCATTGAATGTTTCATCGTCGATGCCGCAATTGGTAGCTGGTTGAGCGTTTTTGTTTCAACCCGATCCATTTCAGAAATTTTAGCCATTTTGGAGTCCAGATATTATCTGTTGAGAATTTTAAGACACGGTTCTCCAATAACATGCTAAAGGTAAACATTCCGGAATACACCCAAGATAGACGGCCGTCATGTAAACAATTCCAGTAGGGTGGAACCGATAACACGTACACCTGCACAGGTGCGAATTAATTGTAATCTTCTCTTTATGACAATATTCACGGTCCTAAAATTGTTTTCCGCGCTCAATGATGGAACACCAGTGACCGAATTATGTCCACTTACCCCAGACACTTTGGACTCACGGAACAGGGTGCGTCACGTTATGAGGATTCGTACAGCAGTAGTTGAAAAATAAGTCCGGTTAAATGGCACAGTTTACTCCCACTTGTGTATTTACTACAAATTGTTTGGCTGTAAAAACATAGGTTTTTATTTCATGCAAGCGAAGAGGGTGTCAATAGTAGCCACACTCCATTTATTCATACCTTTCGTCTCTGCTTTCTGAAACAATAGTGTTTTCTCTGAATTACATCTGCTCGTTGTGTTCTAACACAACGCGCATTTCATATTTGTGAGTGACTATGGTTTTCTTGAATATCCTCAGTTGCCTTCAAGTATATGACAGTCGTGATCTCCGAAATTTCGAATCACCTCGCTTTAACACTTGATTGTCATCTCGTCGGCTTACGCTTCATGATAAAGGGCAAATTTGTCAGTCTGATAAGTCACCGAGAAGTTTTTATTGTGGCTTGTTTGAACTGTTAGCCTTGCAAAACACCCTCTGTGCTGACACCGTCACTACATCATCCTCGTTTGTTATCTCGTCTGCTTGACTTCAGTTGCGATCCACAGCGAAATTTGCAGCTCGTCAGGTTGCGTACCAGCCGATATTTAACTCTTGTTTGTTCATGTGAAACTGCATCTAGTTTATATTTTCAAACTGATTCTCGTACTCGCGAATTGAAGCAACCAACAACAGTTTGAGAACAGTTGATTTTTTGAGGGTACCTAAACGAGTAATCAGATCGCCTCCAACGCCCAATTTTTGATGTTCCAGCTGCGCAGGCCAACGACATTTTCCGTGTTGGAATACCACGGGGAAATGAACTCAATTGCCCGTGACTTAAATGTGGTCGTTTCCATTGAAATGCGCAAAGTATATGATTGGTCGTGTGTTACTTTTTAGGTGTGGCATCGACGTCAGAACACAGAGTAAAACTGATGAACGGAATAAAACGTGACTGTTTGATAAAGCTCGCAGATGAAACTCACCTGTACAACAGACACACATCCTCGATGTGATTGCTCTGTCCTCTCTGACAGGGAGATCTACTAGTTTCAAACAGGAACTTTCGTTGCAGTCGTCAATGGCTACAAACACTACTTCTCATTAGCAAAATTTAACTGATCATGTGTGTCTGAAGTATGGGATAGCAAATATCAACCGCGGATCAGGAGGGGGAAAAAGGTTGTTTCGCATAAAGTTCCCTTCACTACACCCTGAACAACCGCTGCGAACAAGTTGTGTCTCATGAACTCTACAGACGTCGGTCGCACGAAGTGGTTATCAGTGATTGAGGGATAGGTAGATATTAAGAACGGTCAGCTTCGAAATGTAAACTCCCACAAGAGTGAGTCATTGTATTGCGATTCAGTACACAGCCCAACTTTATATCGCTAATCAGTATTTGAACCGTTACCACTTCATTTTATCACTTGATAGTTAGTTGCGTAAGTCACACTATGCGGTATACTATTCAACTGTTCTCCCGAGATAACTGTACAGAAGCATGCAAATCGTGAATCACGCTGTAGGCAGTGGATGTTTATCACGAAATGCTCCTGAACAGCCACTGTCTATGCAGTCATATCTACCATTTGCTGTTGGTACTGTTAACTAGCTGTTATGGCGATATTGTCTAGTCGAAGCAATGTTCAAAGAATGCTGCGACCACATGCGTGCAATGTTAGGAAATTGTTTGCATTGAAAACCTAAATGTCTTAGGAATCTTTCGACGTTAAATCTATAAATCTCACATCTGAATACCGATCAACCGAACCAGATTACTGGCTTAGAAATCCAATCATTGCAGCTTTCCAATCCTGAAAACGCTCGTCAGAACTGAATCAACCAGCTTCATTCATTGTCATCATTCATGTTATGATCATTCTCCCCACGAGCATGATGTTGCACTTATCATGGTTAATCAGGTTCACACCAAAGTTTTCAGACATTCTTTCCGTAGGTCGCGAACATAATCTAACTATACAGTCGTGTTGTAACTGGATAATACTCACGAACATGAAATCATATGCCGAGGGAAATCAGAGAGACAGAAATGATGGCTAACCAACACTGAATTAAGATGTCCAGGTGATGTTATAGGCATCGAGATATGTTCCAGGTAGATGTGCATGGAAGCAATCGTCATCAGCTCGTTATGCATTCAAATAGAACCATGTGACCGACAAACATGAAGAGCAAATGTGTTGATCTCTGATAGCAGATGTGTAGCGCAGCGATGTATAGCAAGAAAAATGGTGTACAAGAACTCACTGTTGATCCGCCAATATATATTCAATAGGTACCGTCATGAGAGCAATGGTCAGACATGAAGGCATTTTCCCTTCAAGGTTTTCACAATTATTGTCGGAATGCGACGGTGTTGCCTTCGTTACATAACAATCTCTCACATCTTTGCATCGTCAACTTTGTTCCAGACTAATCGCAACCTAAACGACACAGTTCATGTTCATGTGAGCCGTGATTTCAATCTGCTTAGGATTCCTCGAGACGAGCAAAGAACATTGCTCTGCGAATTGTGACCAAATGACTGACGTTCCCAGACGATACGGTTGGAACAACTTTGTAGGCTGAGAACGCAAGTGGAACAGTGGTTACTCATGCAGAAAACTGGCATTGTTGACGTATACTAACAACACAACGGCTACAATAACGCATTTGCTCATAATGATGATCCCGCTGCTCGTGAGTTGTCAATGACCAGCTCTTGTACGGAGAACATCAGTTCTTACCAAAATGCCATCATACGTTTCTGCTCCAAGTTCTTCCGGTCAATCCAAATAATCATCATGTCTTCACCTCTATGGGCAAAGTCAGAACACATTTTTGATGAACCCTTCGAAGGCTTGCATTTGCGGACACAGATTTCGGACTGGTATATTGGTTGGAAATGAAAGGTATGGAATACTCTGTGTATGAATCTTACGATTATCTCGTGATGTTGCCTAAATTAGAGAGAGACTTCTATGTGAGCGCAGACCTAACGCTTGAAGGAGTTAACAATTATGTCATGAATATGCACGTAAGCGTGCTGGTAACGTTAGTGACATCTGCACGAACACGTTGTGGTGGTCGGTGACTGTCCACTGCCGTAAGTGCAGGATGGGTGTGGAGTCAGGCGTGCTGAAGATTAATTACTACAGAGATAAGTTATTACAGAATGTCAGACATTGAAATTATCTAAGATTAGCACGGACATAAGCAAGTTCCAACGCTGTAACTGGACGTCACAACTGTGACCACGTTTGCTTCGGCTGAATAACATTGTACAACCGCATGAGCATTTGTGGGACCAGTTCAACAGCGCAGTAATCCACTCTCTGCAGAGACGGATATCATGATCTGTGATAGATTATGACTGAACATGGACGAATATGTCATTGTAACCATGACATTCTAAACCAGGTTCCCCCTGCCCTCTCTCCATTTCTCGCTTTCTGTGTGCAAGTAACGGAGGGAAGCTTCTTTGGAAAACGTTCCATGAGCATGCTCACGTCCTTAACGCCGTCCATTGTGGAGAATGGAACTGAGTTTCCGGCAGATTTTGATGAAACTCGTTGATTAGTTCACTGTACTGGGCATCACGGAAAATGGACTCTCACACGATGAACAGTATCCACTGCACTCACGCCATACCGAAATTTTTGCAGTCACACTTGTCATGAATTAACGACTGAAACGATACTGGGCTGATATTGAAATGAAACCATCGTGTGCTGCACCCGTGGCACTTGGTCCATCCGGTGTGTGCAAACAAACTGAAACTGCACATCGGTAATTTTAACTCGTTAACAAATACATGGTAAAGCGTTTAAAACACTTTTATTGAACCAGTAAAACTCACAGCCTACTCAACAATTTTGTTCTCCCCACCTTCATTTCGTATTTGATTGGACAGTTGATATTTATTGGCATAATCTGGTTGGTGGTTATATGCCAGGCAAATGACCTGAAACTTGCCTCGAGAAATTCAATAAATAGACAACCAGCAGCTCGGTTCAGGAAACATTTCGAAGATGATCATGAAGTTTTTATTGTTCGCAATTCTGCTGTTGCGAACGTTGAACACGCCGGCTGTGGGTATGTCAACTCAGATGTTATATTCAGCTTTCTTGTGATTAAAGTCCTGTTTTGTGCACTAATGATGCAATGAAGTCTTGAGAATTTCACACAAGTTGTTCGAGTTCAAAAGTTCCTCCTCACATGTAGGTTATACGAGAATTGTGAAATGTAACGCGGTAGATGAGCAGCATTTTCCATGCTGATTCCCATAGCCCGGTTCTTACTGATAAATTATTCCAGCACATGAGTATGTTGTTTCGCATTCCATATTAGCATAAATCTGACTGTAAATGAGAAATCATGTAAGCGAACGAATGTATAAAACGGTCAGTGTTTTCAATCGATCGGTGCTGAAGCGTTTCTAAATTTCCATAACTTCGGTTGCAGTTCACTTACTGAGATGTTTAAACGGTGGTACAAATGTCGGTCTGCAATGCTTCGATGCAACTTTTTTCACCTGATCAATTTTTTTATAAGGTTGAATGTTTGGACACCTAGTTTCTATGCCCAAAATAAACATTGTTATCATGATTGTATTCCTGCACGTCGGTTGAAGGAAATTATGACTAAGTCATTCGCTTTGGTTCTTTTAGCCGGCGCGCGAATACAGCCGATATGTAAGGAATTGTTTGCGGTTTTCATCCCAATTATTAACATCACCCAACAAATGAAAACTCATCACTGAAATGTATTTACCAGTCGACCGTATTTGAGATAGGGCGTATTTATTGTTTCACAAATATAAAACATCCTCCGAAGTTACCAATTTGAATAACGATTTCAGAACAACCATCCAGCAAGATGGTAGTTCCAATTCACGTGTTCACTTCAGTTGGTATACAAAACAGCGGTGAATATCATAATTACCTAGGCAAACTTATGTTATACATCAAATCAGTGTATACACTAGCCTGCCATTAGCCAAAACCATAGCAAACGGAAATTCGAGATCAATTGGTTTTCACACAAAAGGTTGGCTTACAACGCACGACGAGAAGTGCCCTAATTCGTTGGTAACCAGTGGCCATCTAGGTTAGTGGAAGGTTCATTCATAAGAATAGTTCCCGTCGAAATGCAAAATGATATATTATTCGGTGACTGGCAGCATTTGTCTACCCAGCAGATGATTAGTTGAAAATTTTGTGTTTTATTTAGATTTCTCTTACCTGTTATTCGTAAACGTTGTTTTATGTTCATTAATCCGATCGATCTTCACTAATATTGTCGATGAGCAAAGTGGTAGATATGCTGGTTGTGTTTTTGATCAACAGTTGAGGTATGGGCAGAGTCAGAAACCACATAACATTATGCGGCAGGTAATACAACAACTGAACTGCAAAGCCAAATGCGGAGCTCGCAAATGCCAGTTTTGTGTTTAATTGTCTACAATTCTTGCATAATATTCCTGTGTTTTTACATTCATACTACTGTTGTGAACCAAGAACATGGAGTGCGCAATGATTGTTTAGTTAGGAAGCGAGAAGGGTTCGAAGTTTAAACAGGGCAAAGAAGAAAACCGCTTCTCTACAAATGGAAGGCGTCTCAGAAGTGCCCGGATGCCACAGACACTAATGCTCCTCACTTTTGCGTAGCCAGAACTATTCCATGGCATACTGTAATGTCGAATTGGTGTGATTTTCCATCCCGTGTTTATCCAGCGGCTACCTTGATGCCAAAATCCATGCTGTCCCTACATTAATCAATAGTGGTGATGCAAGTATTGTTGGGCGATCGCTTGTACAGATCACGCTCCTGCCCCGGCAAAAATTGATACAGTGGCAGCAACAGCTACTCAGGTTCTGTTCGTCATGTCGACAATTTGTGTACCGGCATCCGTGATATTCATACAGCTGGTGTGCACATACTTCTGATCGGAGTATCGTACCGAATACACCATTTATGAAAACAGTGAGATCGAGTATTGAACAATGATGATCGCTCACTGAAAATGTGTGACATCCTCCATGTGGTTCACTCGAAGGTCGAAACTCTAGGATGTTCCAGCAAGATGAAATCCACGAATCGGTCGTGTTTTGTTGTGCCCAGTCTTCACAGTAACAGAGTGGCGTTCTTGTCTCCTGCAACCTGTGCCATCCCCACAAGAAAAATACCTCCATACTTGTGAAGCAAATAATCGAACGTGACGCCACTGATAAGATCAAAATGGAACTCACTGAATTGTTTCGTCGTCAATCGTGGTGTAGACTCTTGACCTTGGGTTACGAATCCCAGTGGCTGGTTGAATGACTTTTGTATTATCATTTTAATAACCTTCGCTTGTGACTGCTCGGAAATGTTCTGCTGTTGTTGAACGAGTGCCTGTATCTGCTCCATGGAGATGGTCATGATTGCATTCGGTTTGACCGCTGTAACACGTCTTTCCTCCGCCAAACGTTCTATTACTACTTAACTGCTATATTCAGAAACCTGCTACACGGCTTCACTTAGTCTACTTGCATTGACTACGAAAGAACACGACAGTGGGAGAACACGCTGTACTGCTTACTTCTAGTTTCTGAGTACGAATGAGATGTCCAGAAATATAAGCACGAAATGATTGCCATATAAGGTCTTCTGTGTAAACGTTCTCCGCTGATACTCAACACCGTTTCCGATCATTTGATGCAGCTCAGTGAATTCATTTCATATCAGAAGGTTACACTGAAACTAAAGCGGTGAATTGAGAGCAAATCCTGCTCTCAGGTAGTTTGAGTGTTATCGACTTTTTGGGAAGCTGAATAATATTCTGTTTGGAACGCATTGGTTTAATCTGCAATAGAAGTAGTAATGATCAGTTCAACAACCTGAGTAGACTAAGCCTTCCAAATAACTGACGGTTCTTTCTCATTCAGAACTTGATGTGAATAAGTGCGCAATGAACAACTCCTGCAAAACGCTTGTATCGAAATGAACTGTGGAAGCCGATAAAAGTTTAGTTGGGACTGGCGCAATCTGCCCTGTCCAGTCAAACTTTATATTCAGACATTAGTTCGCGTGTTTATATGCAGAACATACTTTATGACAGGGCAGTGCTTCCACGGAGCACAAGCGGAAATTCAGAACAGGTACCGAAAACGATTCTGGTGAAGTGAAGTACATCGTGCGTCCTATGATGACATTCGGAAGATTTGGAATGTGGAAGATATAGCGACATTGAGAGAATGGCAACTTTTGATCTCGACGTCCACCTAAACCTCGTGAAGTCGAATGAATTCGCTGAAAGCAATCAGTAGTGACTTAACGAATTATGAAATCAGTGCATTCTTCTAATTTGACAACACCGAACGAGAACAGCCGAAGACGGCGAAGTTCTCAGCTAAAAAACACGATCGTACGGACTATGTTAATCAGATAAACTGCACATTATGCTTCATGGAGTGCGCTGACCAGAAAATCAGACAGCTGAAAGTTAGAATCGCAAAACATAAAATACAGGACCCTTAACAACAGGTGCGTTGCATCATAGAAAACGGAAGGTGACTTGACGAAGGAAATGAAATTGCCGCTCGTGCATACACGATATCTCAAATCCGCGAAACAAATGTGCGTTTGCATGGGAGATAACATGATTAATGAAGCGCGTGAAATGACACTGTTTTCATATTCATAAGTTCGCAATGAGATTTTGTGAACTACATGTAATTCACGGAAGATATTTTGGCATGGAACACAAATGGTTTGCAAAAGCCATAGGTTTATTCTGTCTATATTGAACAGTCCACTGAAACTCTTACACCTAACCAACGTTGCCAGTCATGGTGATGCGAACTGCCATGGACATGATTATGTTGGTCATGGAAGAATAACCACCGCACTTTGTACAGTCCAAATTTGATGGTACGATCTAAGTGATTGATATTGTGTACAAGGTTTCATGAGATTATATGGAAAGTGTTCTGGGACATGATCGCATACAACAAAATATTGACTAGCTGATCGTCTTGTCGAACTTTGTCTTTATGTTTTGATTCGTTCCCGTGACCATGAGTCGGAAGTGTTACGGGTAAACATTGTAACTTAATGCGAAAACAAGGTATACTGTGGTCTTAGATACTATTTAACAAAAAATATTGAAAGTCTAAATAAGTGTTGATATGCCAAATTGGGCGTGCAGACATACAATTAATCCATATTTAATTTGTGAAATGGCAGATTCATACAAATGTACTGGAGAGGGTGAGTCGACCATTACCGCAATGTCAATTCTCTGGTGAATTTGGACGTGTACAATAAAAAACTCAACAATTATTCTGTATTTTCGGTTTGATGTTCCTTTGCGTCGTGGCAGTATGAACAGATAAATGCTCGTGTTTTCGAAAAAACCAATTGTAGTAGTTGAACGCGCACCCAACCTGTCAGCCTGTTGAAGGAGCCCGAATAGCTGCTACCACGTTAGTGACCTTTCAGCATTTTTCACATAGGCAAAACCTGGAATTCATACGAATCATTGGTTGCCCATGCGATCATTTCGTGGGCAGATTTGTTCATTATGTGGCAGTTTCACAAATGTCAACATATTTGAATATTACGTAAGATGTACTCTGCAGATACATTTCGACCGATCTCTTCGGTTACGATACGCGGA
>LUCH01005180.1:28218-39674 GCA_013368495.1 Paragonimus heterotremus | reverse complement strand
ACTTTCACTTACAGCTCGGTTGTTTGTTTGCAAGGTGTAGGCGCCTTGATATTGTATGTTTGAATGTAGACGTAGCTATTTTTAGCAGTTAGGTCCCTTCCCGCCCTCTTTTTTCTTCTCTCTTCCTATACAGGGTTTTTTCTTCTTCTTCGCGGTTGTTTGGCAGTTAAGCATCAGTGTGATCCACCAGTGTGTTGCTATGATTGTTGATGATGATTACGTAGGCGAATGTGAGCTCGAGTTCGGCAAGGTATATATATATATATATATATATATATATATATATATATATAGTGGAAGGACTTTTATTCCTACTCCCCATACTGGGATGTATGCATGGCGCAGTGGACTCATCTACTCCGTCAAAGTGTTTGTGGTCTGTCGTCTGCGATAAAGAAAGATACTGTCGCGCTGTCTCTTTAACAGTATATTGTGGTTAACTATTCTGCTGCTTTTATCTAAGGTTCTACTACAAAACTGTCAAAACGAATGGCGTCTTGCAAACTACTCTCAACTACCCCGTCGACTTGTCGTCTAACTGTACTTTGAATGGCGAAAGTTGTGCTTCTGAGGCACAGCATTGGTGTTTGCATTAGTTCACTTTCTGGTATTTCAACCCGTTTGATGTGACCGCGTAGAAATGCTGGAATTAAATACATTCTTCTAGGAGAACATTTGCAACCAGTGGTTGTGCGTCAGTTAGTTCTAAGTATCCGTCTCGAATTTTTATAATAGGAAGCAAACCGGCAATCTCCCTCTCAAGCACAACTATGGAAATCTGTTTCAAACAGGTTTATTGGGTATTTACAAACTGTTTATCCTCGTATTGAAGCAAACTGGACGTGGGCGAAGTCGATAGAATCTGAAATTCAGGGTTACGAAGTGTTTGGGTTCCATGTAGCTGTGGAAGCAGAGTTCGAAACGATTTTACGGGTTTAAAAACGGCCTTCCTAATAAATTTACCCGGATGTAATGTCGGTGGTTTTTGTTCATGTTGTGTTTGATGTCTTTTAAGTCGTGTGATTTGGATCTCAGATCGTTATTTAAGATAAGCAGCATGCTATCGCGGAAATAATTCTCGTCGTATCCCTTCAAAATAAACATCACACATACTTGATCGTGATCTTAGCGTTTGAATAAGTTTTTCGGCTAGCCCACTTCGAAATATGGTATTCGAAAGACGTCTCTGAATGCTAAAGGTGCGGTCAACTGTGGGTGGTGTTAAATTTGAAATAATCCTTATCCACGAACTTTTGTTCATATGTCGTATCCATCTTCTGCCCGCAACATGGCTACGTCATGGTTCAATCTAGGTTCACGGATTTGTCCGATTTTGGTGAGAAAAGTTGAATGCATTTGTAACCTCCTGTTCCGTTAGTTCCTTTACGTTAGCGTGCAAATAAATACGGAGTAGACAGTATACCGGAGAAAGCGTCAACAACAGCATGGCCTGAATTAAGGTGATTGTCCTAAAGTAGGCAAAGATGGAGCGCCACAGCTGGTAGCTGACGGCATTATTGTCGATTTGCATTTATGGTTTTGTTTCACTGCGAGATCTTCATATGTTACACTGCTGTCTTTTGTGCCGAAATGCGGAGTTTGATATATGGAACATTTGCGATGTGCATCTTGGCATCAACCGATTATCAATGCTAGTGCTTCGCGCTGGAGCGCCGAACATGTAACAACTCCGCCTGCCTTGCAGACTAAGACGGCCAGTACGTGTGTTCACAATATTAACAAGTACACATGTCCAAATGTTCCGTCTACCTCACGATAGCAAAACCAACGTTATAAAATGGCCTCAACAACATCTGAAATACTGTTGGTATTTGCGTTTGCGGCCGTGACAAATCAGTAGCATATTTCTGGTTTGTTTGTAAACATTAAAGGACGTACCAAGTCCAACGACAAGCAAGCGACTGTCCGCTGGACTCCAATCAAACGAGCTTTGCTCACTCCTTGAACTTACTACGAATTCCGCCCCAGTTTGACCCAGATGTTCCGTTCTTTTGTCACCAGTGACCTCGAGAAAGGCCCGTTGGCCCGTAGGTCTCTATACTAACGTAGAAGATAATGTCAAGATGTTTGTTTTAATCGCCAAGGAACTTGTCGGATGTTCTCGACACCTTAATCCTTCGTAAACAGTCTTTCCTTCAAGAGTTTCGAATACGAGAAGTACAAGTCGACGTTCACACTGGCTGTGACTGTATTTTTCACATCTACCCTCTTGTTCAAACGCCTTGATATCGGCATGGTTACCTGACATAAGTATTGGCTGTCTCAAACGTATACAGTGTGTTCGTTTCTAGTGATAGAGTTGTTATCTAGTCTTGTCCTCTAAGGCGGGCTATGGCCATTTAATATGCTGTGCTCACTCAAGCGTTATACAGACAGGTCGGGGTGATGGGTTTCTATGCAACTTTATCAGATACATTTTCGTCCAACAACAAAGTTCGGCAAGGTTATTTACTGTCCGCAACCTTCTTCAATTTTTCACCGGAAGGCAAACGTTTACTTGGTGTTTAATTTCTTTCGGTTAAAACAATCAGTGATTATGGCTGTGCCTGTTACATCGCCCTTATCTGCGATTACTCGCGTGTAGCTCTGAACACGTTAAGCAAGTTGACACTATGGAGGCGTCTGTGTGAACTATACTCTACTCCCCAACAGTTGTTGATTGGCTGGTAGCGTACTGAAGCTTGTGACTTATTTTCTCCCCTTGGGTAATTGTGCAGATGTTGGTGAAGATGTGAGCAAAGCGATCATTAATCACTTTCTAAACGTCGGAATGGTATTCGCTAACCTGCGCTACTAGTAACGGCAGAAGGACTTGAACGGATACGAATATTTCATGTAATTTCAAGTGAATGGGACTATCTGACAATCCTTTGAATGCCGTTCTGACGTTTTCGCTCGCCGTACCAATCGTTTGGATTGGAGGTTTCTAATGATACCTTCCAGCAATGGATGGCATTGCAAGCGATGTATTAATCTACGGCCCAACCTTCAAGTAATATCACGTAAACTGTCACTTATTTCCAAAACGGTATGCAGGAAGTATATTCGAGCTCAAGTTCAAAAAGGTTCAAATTTGTAAAGCTGCATTCATTTTCTCTGGCAATGTTTACACCACATGGTATCAAAATAAGCCCGTAAATATGCGAGAAATGCCACCACCGAATGCCGTGAAGGCAGTCAGTCTGTCAAACATATTGCTTAACAGCTTGACTAGTTTCTTAATCTTACCATATAAAGTCGTGACGCATATCCAACTGCCAACCCATGAATGCACAAAATAGAACCGGAAAAAAGATCATGAGAATGCGCTTTCCAATATCAAATGGTTCATTACTGCGTCACCAGTTCTATCATTGTATGTCCAATGCAACAGCAGCCAAGGCGGCTTGGGCGTTATACTCAAATGGCAGGGATGTACTTAATATGTTTACACGGATACTTTGAAGGCGACTGTCCAGCTGTATACCCAAATAGAAGAAGGTAGTGGCAGCGGTTAATGCGTGGGACCTTTTAACGGCTGTACCTTTCGCAGTCTATGGCCTGTTTGCCACTTCATGTGGTCATTACGTGTTAAATGTCTAATATGTTTATTATCAGCGAACCGCTTTAATTTGTGTTGCGACGTTAACAAACACTAATTTGTCCTTTGAATGTACAACTTTGATGTGGTTTATCAATTTGGTATGCAGATGTCACCTAGCCGCCAGGATTTAAATGAAGTCAGCGAAAGCCCGAGATTCTGGTTCTGCATCTCGCTGTAGCCAGCAATCGTCCGAGAGTATCAACAGGGTTCGGCAGATGTCCTCACTTATGTGGTACTCCACGATCGGTCTTAGGCCAATGACCGGAACGCCGGAATTGACACCATTGTCTCCCTTTCGGGATTACCTAACAGTTTTTAATTAACTGATCTTCAGAAGAAACATACCTCTTATTCCGCAATCCTATCTTCGCTTATTTAGAAGTTAGAAGTCGCATCAATGAAGCACTGGATACATCATTTTGGCCAGGCTTGGCAACTAAAACTCGCGACCGCCTGTCGAATTACACGATATGTAAGTGATACGATACTTGACAACGGAAGGGATCTGTGCTGATGTTTGAGATATCCAGCAACTCGGAGCAAATATTGCGATAGGCTTACTTCAACTGGATTAAAAGAACTACTTGTTCACGACAAACAGTTTCGACGACCGCAACTGCTATCAGCACCCTTTTGCAGAGCACAACGTCACGGTTGATGAACAAATTAGGATAACAGTTCTTGTGATATGGAACGTCGGGAGCGACTGTTTAGAACAGTAATCCACAGTCTGATAGTTTGCGGTTTCGAGGTTGTGTTTAAAGCTAACATTCAAAACTGCGACTGGCCAGCGCATACCATAACCAATTGGGTGACATAGTTTAGACGGATATAATGGAAGCATATATCTGATATGGTAGTAAATGATGCAAAGGACATTCTTATATCATGTTGCTGAAGAAGTGCAATTCACCGGCGTCAAACCCGAACCTGAGTAGAGCTCAAAGCGTGTTAAATCTCAGAGCAAGAGCCTTATTAACTCCTGGGTATGGTTTACTACACTGAGCTGTACAATCGAAAGAAAAGGTAGGAGACAAATTACGCAAGTTTTGTTGAGTCAAAAGAGGTGTTACGGTCGTAGGGCAAACCCATCATCGTAACTCGAAGTGGGAGGTATATTATGGTATCAGTCCTTACTTGGAACCGATTAAGTCTGATGAGAAACGTTCGACCATAGGCAATCAAACTTGGAGGTGACATTATCCGTGGAATTCGCCTCTATTCCAGGAAGGGGGTAGAAGAAGCGGATCAAAAGGAGTGAACCGCATGGCTATCTACACGATCCACATGATGCTGTTGAATTGGAGGCTATGAAAACAACGCGTAGGAACAAACAATACCTGATCTACACTTTAAAGGACTTGCTCACAAAAGAAAAAGAAAAATGTGGCGATCACTTTGGGCTGCATGTTCGATTGATTGTTGAACGTGTTGAACGGATTTTCACTCAATCAATTTCATATCTCCTGATAGGGTTGCTTCAGTTGACATAACCTGTCATGTGCACGTCGAAGAAAT
Source organism: Paragonimus heterotremus (assembly GCA_013368495.1). Lineage (NCBI taxonomy): Eukaryota > Metazoa > Platyhelminthes > Trematoda > Plagiorchiida > Troglotrematidae > Paragonimus > Paragonimus heterotremus. The sequence goes on along the minus strand of LUCH01005180.1, from coordinate 34,552 downwards.
GAGCACGGTCCAACATTCGACGACTCGTTCACTTTACTCTTTCCAGCTGCCTAAATTGTTACTTCATAAGTGTTTTTTTTGCCAAAGTTCATACAAGTCGTTTTGGTTTCGTCTGTTACCGTACTCTCAGAATTCTGTCTGCCACAAGGTATTCAAAGAGAGGTCATAAAGGGTACTCTTAGCATCATCGAAACTACTGTCTGTTGGGGCATATGCGGATGCGATGTTGACAAATTCGCCGAAGTGTTTGACCTAGTGGCATCTAAATGATCGTGCACTGAGATCCAGTTGAATAGTTTTTGCCGCGATTCAGAGTTCATTGTCACTCTTTCCCGAATGAAATCATGATTCGGTTTGGCGTCAAAAGGAAATGTGGGAGAGAACCACAAGTCCGTGCTTTTGTTCGAGTTTAACTCCGAGTGGATGATTAATCATTTAAACTGTATATTTTTAGAACGGCTCGTCTGTTGCGTTTCTGACTAACTGTTGTAATCGATAGACGACCTAGCTGACCTACTTATCACAGGATGCAAATGTTGAGTGCACCCGAAATAGCGAATGCCTCAGCTTCTTGAATGAGAACATGAGAAAGTTCAAACTCAGTGCCTTCTAAAACATGGTTTTCGTTACGTCTCTGTTACCTGCGACTCGTGGAGAAACTGATTCATTTGGTCGTGTTCAACGTCCTGCGAAGCAGTGTGAGATCCTGTTGGTTTTCGTCATTATCAGAAGTAGTTTACAAGAAATATTGATCAACGCGGGGTAGGTTACAGCTGAATACTGGCTGAAAATATTTCGACGCATAGTTCAAAAGCATTGGCAATGTGAGAAGGTCATCTGTATGGTTGTTTACCCGCCGACAGCTCCACAAACTCACTTTTTTATTATCACATCGGTTGATCATCAAACTGTATGATAGAGTTGTTATTTTAACGGCTCTTCTTTCCCAGTCGACTGAAAGATGCCCGTAGGCAACTTGACACGGTTATCTTTAATTATAGATGACATTACCATTATCGTGTTATTTACTTCCCAGCTGCATACAGAATGCGCTGAATGTCTGAATCCATTGCAGACTGCGTATCATCGACATGCTGACAGCCACCACTCGGTAGATATTTAACTCAGTGCGTTGCCCAGTACCTCATTGTTTGGGTTTTTAATCAAAGGCACTGAGTTGAGTCCTATACAATTCGCTAGTTCACATGCGGGTTTCTCCTCACGAGTCGTGAATTTTCGAACTGACCGGGCCTCGAACGTGTGATCCTGAACTTCCTGAGCAGATGTCGTTTTCGTTGGGGTAGTTCTGATCCATCATTTTATGCGCTGTGCTCTTATGCTCTTTGTAAAGATGTTTTTTAGGTATTTTTTATGTGGGCATACTTCAAGCACTTTTCAGCTGTATCATTTAGAAGCATTCTCCGTTCACCTCTGTTGCTTATCATTGACTAGAACTTTGTCGGTCACGCTATATGCTTGTATCCGGACGATTCATACAAGCAGAATGTGCCTGCTGTCGAAGTGATTGAACGCATGCAGCTCTACAGCAAATCCGTGTTACGATTTGGCAAATCTCCTTACGTATATCCGCTTTATGGCCTGAGCGAATTGCCTCAAGCATTTGCTCGACTCAGTGCTGTTCACGGTGCAACCTACATGTTGAAGGCGCCATTTGAACAGATCGTGCTGGAAGAAGGCAAGGTAGTCGGAGTGAAATTGGATGGTAAATTGGTGCGATGTGGTGCCGTGATTTGTGACCCGAATTACGCCCCTGATCGAGTGAAGAAAGTTGGGCAAGTGAGTGTTCCGGATATCTGGTCATCCTCGTCTACGTTCTTTCAGTAGAAATGTCCATTGTTTGCGCACCTGTCAGTTCAAACCCTATTGTCCTCCCTAGTTTACTGGCCTAGCATGCGAGGTGGTTGGCCGGTGATTTAATTACGTGGATTTATAACTTTCGATTGTAAATTCGGAACTATAAGGTAGCATTTGTCATTCAGTCCGAGGGGCCTCTTCATTGCACAACTTCGGAGCTGATGACGTTATTGAAGTTGCCCCGACTTGCATGTCATCGTTTTCCTGCAGAATCATCAGTGATACAAACACAATTAGTGAAGCGGGACTGTGAAGGTAGTTTCACGCATGACACTCAGCTGCGTGCTGCTCTTCGCATGTGGTATGGAAGAGGTGGGCAAACTGATCTTGTTTGCGTTAACTCTAGTGTGCAGTGAATTTTTACAACTACAAATGCTTGTTTTGTTTAACCTACTTCCGTTTCACATACTTTCTTTTGTCACGTTTGTATTACAGCACCATATCTGTTTTGCTTGTTGATGTATTGTTGTCTGTGATGGTCACGATGAAAACTCTTTTTAGGAGCCTCATTCTGTTTCCGAGACTACCCCATAGTTTGTTTTTGGATATACAATCTTCTCTTCATAGTCCAGTCTGTGTGTACATTTACTGAGTGAGACTATATATATGTGTGTGTGGTATATCGCTTTTGATTGTATTTTACTTCTACAAATCTCCGCGTCGTTCCTTCATTGTTTGGTTTCTAGGTTGTGCGTGCCATTTGTATCCTGAACCATCCAATAGAGAATGTGCAAAATTCGCTCTCAGCTCAGATTATTATCCCTCAAAATGTGGTCAATCGGAAGCATGGTAATGTTTTCGCTTTAAGATATACCATACAACACTTTGTAGATATTTATATTTCATGCGTTTCTCATCCACACATGGTTTGCCCCGAGGGATTCTTCATCGCTATTGTAGCCACGACGGTTGAAACGGCTAAGCCACACGATGAATTAAAACCCGGTTTGGATCTCCTTGGAACAATTGAACAAGTGTTCTATTCTGTTGAAGATTTGCTAACTCCATTAGACGACGGTATCCAAAGTCAGGTATGTTTGATTGTGGTGCTGTTCTACTTTTGTCTTATGGGTTATTTATTGACTTCCTGACCGATGTTCGTTTCTAGTTGTTTTTTTTTTCGTTGTGCTGTTTTGTCCAAGTCGTTTTCCCTTATATTCTTTAACTTTAGGTCTGACTAATCAGCTTGTTTCTTATGTTATGCCTCAAAGTCTGGGTTTCCAACAAACATTTTGCAAGATACGAACGATCCGGATTGACTAGGTTGTTTGCTAAATTATTAGAAGACTGTTTATTCACATGTTCATTATTTATTATTGTGAAATTATCTTGAGGCCTACGACCTTGGTATATGACTGGCCGATTGGCATTTCAATCGTCTACATGCCACCGGTTGATTAACGACTTTTAATGTACGTTCAACTTAATCGATAGGAGTTTCGAGCTACAGTCATAAGATACATAACTTAAAATGCTTACAAAATCCTTGGATTGTTTGTCACGAAATCAGTTTACCATACTCTGCTCACTTTTTACCGTTCACTTGATCTGATGTAGGCGACGGCTTTGTATTGCACCTTTAGTAATCATAGACAAGTAGTTACCCGAATAAATTCATTAGCTGCTCCCCCCTGAGAAACAGTGTGGTAAAGTACCGTTGTATAGTGAACACAATTTTTGGCCAAGATATTTGATGTGTTTGGAGCCCACACGTTTACAACCTGATCATTCTCGTGCAACGTTTGCACCTCATCAGATGCGTCTGTTAGGATTATATGCAAATTTGCCTCAGTTGAAGCATCCGCATTCAATATTGAATGAAAAATTCTTGTTGCTTCGCTCTGAACTTGTTCAAGAATTACTCCAGACGCGTTGAATCTGGTGTACATGACAGCAAGAAGCAATGTTCACTTCTCAACACGGTCCGTATGGTCAGCAGTACTGTTCATATTACTCGCACAGCAATCTTCAAATGAAAATTTTTGCTCCGCTTCTTCAGTCTGTCCTTTGTACTTGATGTCGGTTTTTCATCGGAAAGAAAGCGGCGTTTCCAAGTTGGAAGCTGATGAAAGTCACACACGGCCTTTTCTGTCTATTGAGCCGAGTGAGAAAGTTCTTGGAATTCAGTTACCAAGAGTTTTCGCTATCTCGCTTGTACTCATTTTCCTTTCTTTTTCTACCGTCTCCACAAGGTTGATGGCCTGCTCTAAGCATGACTCAGTCTCAGTTGACCTCTCCTCGGTGAAACCCAGCATCCCAATGCATGGCTGTAGGAAGTGACGGAAACCCTCCCTGCACACATACGACACGCACTGATGGACTTATTTTGGCGTAATTTCACTGAGTGTTATAATTTCAATGACAAATCGACGGTTCGATTTGATGTTTTCGTCAATCATAATGAGATGACCCTAATAAAAAGCCGGCAGGGCGTTTTGAAATTTATAATCAACCTCAAAGTTTCAAAAAGCTGTCTACTAGGGTTGGAATTTATGAACCATTTATATCGTTACTTGGTCCATCATTTTTTGACTCGACTGAGAACTCATTATTCAGAAAAACCACTCGCCAAACACGTTTATTAAAAATGTTTCGCTTCTGACGCGCATCCTTTTTCGGACCAGGTAAACTGGTCATAATTTTGCAGGAGGGGCGTTTGAGACATGTGAAACAGTGTTCGTTCGCAGCTGCATGGATTTCCTAGATCCGAACAAGGCAGTGACCACTAATCTGTCCATGAGGTTTTGTTGAAGCAGGCATCAGGATTGACTTTTAAAGATAGGCGATACTGCATTCAATTTTACTGTACCTACCGTTTGAGTGAGTTAGTAATTTTTAAGTAGAATAAAATACAAAGACCGTTTACTTACTTACACTGAGGGACCCTCATTAATTTAGAGCTGGAATAATTGATCATCGAAGGGCAATTACGAAATCATTTCGAAATCAAATTGAATTTTTTGAATATTGAAATTGCCGGTCGTATGTTAAACCGACGTCATTTACTCGACCTGGAAGATGTCGGTGTTATTAGATAGGATTTAGAAACTCACAGGAGCAGAGGCAATGGACGTCACGTAGGCCAAATACACCGTAGTAAGAATAGATGACTACAACCTCTAGCACAACGTTGTCGGTCTTGTATAGTTCAAGGTGACTTGCATTGACACTTAGGTAGAGTGATCTCCTTAGCGGACTAAAGAACCCGTATAACAGTTACAGTTTCTGCTTTCAGTAGCGATTCGTTCATTGGCAATAATGTCTGTTTAATTGTGTCGATTTCATGTTTGCCGTGCTCTCTCACTCTTAACTTACCATTGTCAGCGACCTGAACACACACTTGAGGTGTGTTGCATTCGCGTAGTTAGTTATGCCTTGTCAATCCTGAACAGCCTCAAAGTTTTAACTAGTTCACCTGATCTGAATAAGCCTCCTTCTCGAATGCGAAGGGCTACTGGTAAGTGTGTTTACCAATTAATTGTAAGTTTGTTCTGAACCACAAATCTCAAAACATGATTGCCTCAAATATATTACGGCGAATTAATGTGTAAAATCGCTTCATCTGCCACCCTAACTGGAAAAAAAGTAAACTGGGTCAATTTCTCCTGTCCTATTAACGGTACCCGTCAAGCCCCTATTATACGGACTGTGGGTTTTCCAAAATTAGTGGCCGTTCCTGAACATTTTGAAGAGCAGTTCAGCTGGCCTCAATCAGATCATGTGGACGGTGGGACCCGAACGGTCAGTTATTGCATTCCTGACGGTCCTCCGTCAGAAGCGGAAATAATCGCAAAGCTCAAGTTATTGAGGCGCAATAAGGCTCTTGGTCCAGACCTCCTATCTCCTTCTCTTTCCAAGGATGATGGCGAGAGGTCAATATCATAACTGACGAAACTCCTCCAGACGATTTGGGAGACTGAAGAGGTGCCCCGTGCTTGGTGCCTATCAACAGTCATTCCCGTTTTCAAAAAGGGATCCCCGAAGCCTATGTGACAACCACAGAGACATCGGTTTGGTATCAGTTGCGTCCAGGTTACTCATTGGCCTCATTTTACGTCGGCTCACTAAGCCCATAGGAAGCCAAATATGAGGAGAATAGGTAGGATTCCGATCTGACCGAGAGTGTGTTGATCATACTTTACCTTGTGACTGATCTTGGAACATCGGCACTGTTACAGACAGCCTACAGTCGTAGTCTTTTTGGACCCAAAGACTGCCTTCGATTCAGTTACTCGTAACGTTCTCTGGAGCTGTCTTCTTCACTAAGTAGTACCAGAGAAATACGTGAATCTGTTGAGATCACCGCATGCCCACACTCCAAGCAGGGTGAGAGTTTATGGACAGCTGTCTCGAGCGTTCATCACTTCTAGTGGTTTTCGTCAGGGGTGTCCGATGTTCCCCTTCCTGTTCAATTTTGTCATGGACGACATTCTGATAGGTGCCCTTGAGCAGTCCAGTG
>LUCH01005180.1:14908-27374 GCA_013368495.1 Paragonimus heterotremus | reverse complement strand
TGGTCGCAAAATATGAGGACCCTGACTGCTCCACTGAGCAAAGTGGATAGATGTCGCCTGTCTGGATGGGGTCCTCGTGATCACTTAGACCGCTGGTTAGAGATGCTATCCGAGATGGCGATGTGTCGCAGTCAATGGCTTACCTGTATCCATACCATTTCTAGTTCTTCCGCGTAGTCTTCTTTTAATAATGTTCAGCCTTCTTAGTAACGTTTCCTTCTAGCATATTCTATGTCACTGTTGAGGTAGCGGCGGTCCGAGCCACAGTACCTTTTGGTCAGGCTCATGGCTGTTATGATGATGTTGATTCTGTCGGCCATTTGTATGTTCTATGTGGATAACCGTTGAGGTAAAATACATCCATGTTTTAGATACCAACTGCAAAAATGCTTAGGTTATTCGTAGTCCTGTGTCTGGTGTCGTTGGATTTAGTCAACCGTTACAGTACGTCTAGTTAACGTGCCTAAACTCGGCATCATCCAAGTGGAACTTCTTGGGTACGTGTACGGCATCACTGATTTGTTGTGGGCTCAATTTGTGATTTTCTTCTAGCATTGTTGACTTCTGTTGCTGAATGCGGAGCTTATCGCCTTTGCGCTGTCAGTCATTGGTTTCTCATTGGTGTTTTCTCCTTCCCTTAAATGTTGAATGCGTCATTTATTAGACTTGATATTGGTTCAGACGGCTACGGTTCACCTTGTCGACTGTTATATATTTACTGCAGTCATATTGTTCAAGGGACACCCAAGGTTTCTCCGACATCTACGCTGTCAGCGTCACTGGCGTAGTCCCTTCCAGACGATGGAAAGTACGATGCATTTCCTCGTTTCTGTGATAAAAGTTGACTGTTGACTATCTTAGTTTTGAGCTGGGCTGTTAGACTATGGCTTTGTTACTTGTCCAGGTCTCTTTGGAGTACTTTCCATAGTGCAGTTTGACGTCCAACTTCGGAATGCCACTGAAGTGACACGAATCGAGCCTGATTGTGAAAAACTGGTTACCTTGTAGACGCCTGTAAATAACAGAATAATGGCGGTCCTGTGTTTGTCACTACAATGTTAACGTCGATTGTCGCAAAAGTAGTCCAGTGACCTGAATCGACAAACCGGCCGGTTGCTAGTGTACAGTAGGGCTGTTCTATAGCTTGAAGCCGGCACGAATCCCTTGATATTTGCAGCTGTTTTTCATAGCCTGTGGACCAGATCCGCTCTCCAGCTGAACTCAGCATCAACGGAACAGCTGCTATCGGATCTGAGTGTTCGCAGTTTATCATTATTGACTGAAGATCAGGTTCGCCTGGCATAAGTGGTTAGCCGAATGGATATGGTTCAACTGTCATGTGTTGTCCGAGAAGTAATGTCGTTGACGACGGCTGTGACAACCATTGAGAACTAGCTGATGAACACGTGGTTGAAGGAACTCAGAAGCAAGAGAGAACAGCTCAGTGAATCTCGCGGCTTTGGAAAACAAAACATAACTAGGAGAAATCGGAGAGTTGTTCCAGCTGCTGAGGAATGTGGCACTGGAAGCGCAAGTGCCGTTTAAACTGGACCCTCAAATTCGTAATACAAACTTCACTGCCTTCAATCGTTCGTCCTGTCAGATCGTTCTTAACCGATAGTGTTTACTGTCCCTTGAACTCAATCCAAGAAACCAAAATTACCCTACTGCAGCAGGCCTTGGTGTCAGGACTTTCATGCCTCGAACCTAAATCTTACACCAACCCCATGGTTGCCGCTTCCAGCCTCACTCACAACCCGCAACAGGACACTGCGAGGTGAGCGGTAAATTGATGTTTCAAGCTAACGAATCAAGTACGACAGGATTGTTAGACCGAGCGTTTGACAGTGTTCATCCCGAAGGTACGGACGATGTTCGTCAGTGCTGATCCCAAAACACCATTGATTAAAAGTACCCATTATGTAAACGTCAGCCACGAGAGTAAGCTAAGTTTGGCGGCTACGAGAGAAGACTGCATTTCACATCACATTCCACTCATTAACTGAAAGCAAGCCGATACTACAGGTGGCTTACCTTGCCAAACACTGGCCGACCTCTAGCTGGGTGACTTGCCGTCTCGAGACATTTCATCAGTTCTGATGCATTTTTCAAGGTACGTGAAACTATCGACCACCTCTAACGGCTTCGTCTAAAATGCAGAGAAGCCCAGAGTCGTACCAATCTTACAACATCTTGCACTTGTTGAGTGTCGACTTCATACCAGACTGACGAACAGAAACCACTGGTATGTCTAAGACTTCCTACGCTATTTATGGTCCACCGTGGGTTAAAAAATTTCTACGTGCTCTCATTCTCGAAGCCTAGTGCCTGAGTGCACTTCCAAACCATCGCATTTTAAGCTTCCTTTCTGCCACAAAGTAGGTCAAAAAGGAACAGCTGGACGTCTTTGTCGGATCCCTTTTAAGGCGTTGAAGTTCGTCGATAAACTCTCATCGGTTTCTACTCCTCCCGAAATCTGACCGTCAGTCGCTTTCAGGATGTTAACATACTTTTTGGGCACCCTTACGTGATAAATAGCCCCATAGTGCAGTTCTATCAGCCGAATCGAAACCTCTTTTGCGGTCCAAAAAAGAAACGGTTATCGTCCTCTCTATATGATTAACAGCATTCAAACATCTGACCGAGTATGAAGATGCTATCAATACCGCCACGATTGGGACGTAACTCTGCTTGTTCCTGACAGGTGTGTTGCCCACACTTTAGGATTGGTCGGGGAAGTACAATGGTTACAAACGGTTTTGATAATGTAAGGACAAGGTTGATCCTTCTTTGGTTTGTACACGAATTGTTTGAACCCATTTTTCAATTGGATAGGTTGTTACCAAAACCCCAGTCATTTGGAACCACTTCGCTGTTTCAGGGTCTTCGGACCAAAGCTGCCACTCCTTCGACTGAGTTTGGTCCTCCATATTCGAAAGGGTCAGAAGCGAATTCATCTGTGCTGAGTGCCTTGTGATCTTTCAGAAACTTGTGCTCTAGTAAGACCTCTGCTTCCGAGGTCGGCGAAGCTTCTGCATACCAACAGACACAAGGTGCAAACGACGGTACGGGTGGTCAGTTGAACTGTCGTTGGAAGTGTTCGGTCCAATGTCCTAGCCTCGTTGCAACTTGCGTGTAGACTGATCACTGGCTTTGCAGGTTGCCTAGTTTAAAGCTGATTGCTTGCTACGCTTTGCTTGGATAAAATGTAATACCTTTTGAGAGCTCTTGGCAGCAGCGACTTTTCTCGTTTCAGTAGCATGTAGTGTCCACCTGATCTCGCGACCTTTTCTTGGTTGACTTTTCAATTTCATCCAAATAGCCTCGTTGGTTATATTATACTCGCTGTCAGATGAGCTCTCCTGACGAACGTCAAAGCGTTCGGGAAATCCAACGGAACGTCAGGTGTTGGCAGGTGAATGAACAGTAGTATCATACTAATGACTGTTATGTGCTCAATGTACCTCCATGCTGTGCGGTAGAGAAGGTTTTAGATTAAAAATAACTCACTGTGATACGTGCGGAATGACTACAACCCTCCTGATTTAGTTACGTTGAAGTGGCTTTCCAACGAAACGCTGAATGAACTTGACACATCTCAGTGCATCACCATAGCCCAGACAATTGTTCCTGGTTGATTTACAATCTTGTAGGCAGCCATACCATCGACATTCGAAAGCTGCATGGTCGGTTTGTGTTCACGAAGGAATCGGCGATGGGAGTCGGCAGGTGAAGCTCTGACCTCTAGGTGGCCGAGACGAAATGCTCTTTAGGTTGGTATCAGCACAAATCTTCAGCAGCCGTTCGGTGTTACTTGTTCGAAGCGCGATGTAAGAGTGCTGGCCGCCTAAATGACATCCATCAGCACTTGACTTTCAAGTCTCCAGTTAGCAGTATAAGGTCATTACATCGCACAGAATAGATAATGACGATGATCTGATGATAAAACTCATTTCTGGTTGTGTCAGGACTTCATACTGTATGAGCATGCACTTACTGAACACAATTTTTCGGTCGACGTCCTCTAATGCTTAAGCCATACTTCAGAAGTTGACAGCCTAAAGATTGTTGTTGGCGGAGACCTAGTTAAACAGTGGTTTCTCTGCTTATGCGTTCAAGGTAATTCCAACGATATAACCTTAGTGTCTGGTGCATCATCATGGTGGTTGTGATTTCCGCCGTGATCGGCAAATGGGGTATCATTCTGGTCTGTGTCTGAGAACACGATTAGCGATCGTCAGGTTGGTACTCGTTTCACGGACGACCGGGTGGTGTGGGCGATTGTGCTATCATGATGTGGTGTGAGAACGCTGCCGAAAGTGTGTGATTAATAGCGTGAGATAGAAGTGACAATTGCCAATAAGTCCACAAATCCGTGCTCGTCGTGTAGGCAGAATATTTTCTGCTTGACTTGGCTTATTTATAAGGTTGACTTGATGGGTTCCACCCGAAGTCTCTGGTCCAAAAGAGTTTAACGTGTAGGGCGGCAACCCGGATCGCAGAGTTCGCAATCCATTGGGTACTGGTGACCAGTATTCCGATTCCGCCGTCTGCTGAATGATGTCCAACTTTACGGGATTCCAATAAACACTGTATCGGATTATGATGGAAACAGCCCAGTAATTCAAAGGTTCACGATGGAAGGTGAATCTACCGTAGTGCATCTGCGCTGTCGGGATCAAGGATCAATTTGGTTGTTACGACGCTTATCTCCTATTGCTACAGGCCGCTGACCAAGTTGGTTCATATTCCTTTTGGATGCTATCCAGACATTTAGGGTTCATCCTTTCTACCCGCTGGAGCCGGTTTTCACTACGATTTTCGTGTGCCCTCTATGGACTTTATCCACGGTTAACGCCAACCATGATTATTCGCGCGCCGTACGGACGGTATGTTGTCAGTGAGTCTGTATGCTTCCGTCAGATTAGTTGGGGCTTTATATGATCACGTTAATTCGTCACGTCGTAATGTGATGATTGACCAAACCGGAGGCGCAAATACTGTAACAATCGGGGGATATCTCAACGCGACGGTAAATTATGTCCAGAACCCCACAGCGAGTGGATTGCGGACAACACGGGCGACCGAACGAACCATTGCTCAACGAAACCGGTCTAATGGGCTTGGAACGACAAACAAAAACTCACGATAGAAAGTGTCAGCCACACGCACAAAACCAGATAGAAGTGCAGACTACGTGTGGTTGAAAGTCGGTGCTGCGTTCTGGACTGGAATTCCGTTTTGTAAACTCGAGCATGTGCTTGGCGTGGGAACGTGCGAGTGGAACAATATTCTACCTTATTAACTGAATTTGGCACATTAGTATCGTCACAGTATTTCTGTTGGATTTCGTAGTATACTGACTGCCAACCGTGCATTGACCACACTAAACTGCTCACTATCTGGGACTACTTATTTGTCTCGCTAAGTTCCGTATTCTATGTTTGGCCTTCATTTGGAACGCTATTCCCCCATCCTTGGCGTGCGGTTGTTCTCGATGATGTTCAGCTAAGCAGTCCCGTTGCCTAGGTACGTGGCCGGAGTGGAATTAGCGGTTCTGTGAACTTCATTAGATCAGCATATACTGTACGTTAATTTCAACACTTGAACCGAATTAAGAATGCATTACAAACAAGCGTTTATTTTGTGTCTTGGAGAGATTTGCACTCATCCACTGTATTCTGTGGGACAAGTTCCTTCAGATTTCCGTTGGTTCCGATTACCGGAGGATAATTTGCACGGAAAACCGTACAGTACAACCAAGAAGGTAAATCGGCCGCAGCGACGTTTTTTGTCGTGTGTAACTAATGCGAATATGATGGAATGAAACAAGGAAAAAACGCTTGTAAGTGGCTGTGTTGTAGTCATTATTGTGTGATGAATTCATGCAACACTCCCGGATTGTCCATTCGATAGAGGAGACTAGTTTATGGCTTTTTATTTTCAGTTTTTTAATCGATTTTCTAATTGTTAGACTGAAGTTCATCATGTGTCAAGCGGAATCTACACTGTGTGATTTTTGTTAAGTGAATGATAACATTGAACTGAATTATACTGATTCGTTAACTTTTAGTAAGTTCGTTGCAGAACTGGTTGCTTCTGTATAGTTTATGTATCGGGTGACATTTGTGTTTAGCACTGTTGGCTTGTCTAAAACTAGACCAAATCAATTGATATCATTTGAGTTCGAACTCGTGATTTTGACTTTGGTATCATTGAGGTGCTCCGATTTGAAATTCGTGCGACCTTGACGACATGAGGTTCACTATCCAATACGGTATTTAGGTTACTTGTTAGTGGTTCACCTGGATCTCTGGAAATTCTGAACATCCACCAGACACATTTGATCGTATCTGGGAGTTTCTTATGCCACCTAAACACTTACCTAACCGGGGTCGCCCTGTTCACATGTCGATTTATCGACCGTCTCTTCGTACCTTTCTTTTCTATGACGGCCCATTGTTGTTGGACGTACAGGTAGTCAGGGAGTTTAATGAATTTGTTATTCGTAGTTGAGTATCTGTTCCTTTTGCTTTCACTCCTGTGGTCGATGAGTTTTCAGAACCTTGTTGTAAAATCTGTGGCGTGACATTACCTTTCGTCCAAAGTTAGTTTACCCATGGGCATTATATTTCTTTCCTTTCGCGAGTAAAGTTGTTCGTTGCATATCCTTGTCATGAATCACAGTGCGTCAACTTGAAGACTTTCCTACCAGTACTTATCACAGTTATAAAAACCTGACTGCAATAGCTGGTTGTGGCGCATGTTGCTTTGTCTCGTGGATTTTACACTGTATAGTTTTTTTTCGCTATTTTTGAAATTTATCTATCTCTAACCCCTGTAATGAAGCTACTGTTTTTCGGGGGGTAAACTGACCATTCATCACCATCATCGTCATAGGCAACAATACACCAATAGTTCTCGCTACTACTTAACTGCTGTGTAACCATGGGGAAAAAAGCACGCCCTGGCTAGGAAAAAAGAGATAGAATCAGGACGCTTAACTACCAAGAACACCTACGTCAGTACTCAAACATTCAACATTAAAATGCCCACACACTGCAAACAAACAACTAAGCTATAAGCGAAAGTAGGGGTTTGTCAACAAACCAGGCTTTTTAAGGCTTTTACTTCTATGTATCGTTATGTGCGCTCACTTCACTGACAATTCAACCAAACAACGACAATATTCATGGCACTGAACCCCACTAGCTGTCGTCTCACTTAAACCGATCATTGTTGCGTATGAGACGACATGATCTGATTTAATTTTGGTTTTCTGTTGGTCGCTCTTCTCATTTTCTACATATGTTATGAGATTGGATCTGTTGTTGCAGGTAAACTCCTTGAAATTGTTACATCCTCCACTTATCTAAACGGTCTCGTCTTATCCGTTTGCAATGTCATTGAGGATGGCGACAGCACGCGCTGTATTTGCCAGCCTTCATCATTTACACTGTGAATGCGTCCAGGGGTCGATCTGATGTTACACTGTAATGTTTCTGATTTTTTTAATCGAATTGATGCGACTCTCCTATTGGTTAATCGATTGATATGGCTATTAATATACATTGGCATATGCTCGCTTACCATCCTAACCCACATCTGGCTTATTAGGTGAAAGCGTCTGTGAACCTGTTTCCAATTTGTTTTGTATCTTTCCAAAATTTTCCTACTTATTAACTTTCACAGCCTGCTGATTTCATTTGTATACATGTACTGCGATTTTTCAACACACTACTGCATTATCCACTTTTTTTGCATTTCCTTCTCATTCTACCTGGAATCATTCGAGCTGTTGGGTTACATTGATCGTCCGGTAACTTGTAGGTTCTGGATTAATAAGTCCGTTGTCTCAGAAGTCTCTTTGTTGATTCCTAGTCTCTAAATCTGTACACGATCACTTCGACAAACATTGGATGGGTAGTTTGCATCCTTCAACCAACATGGGTCGGAGATCTGTACGAAAAAAGTACTATCTCTGTTCTTGACTTGTTTACTTTTTGCGCACATCCTCATTTCTCGATGCCGACCACTCACGTGGTCGTTGCTGAGTATCGGCAGTTTACACATTTAACACTTATCGCTTTACTCCACATGCGGCCGTCACCGTCTTTGTGGTACAGCACAGTTCCATAAAGATCGGTACTCCGGACAACACTAACAAGACAATTTGACAGCTTTTTGGAATGCGCACTTCCGATAGCTCCTTAGATTTATTCGGGGTAATTGTACTTAAAAAATTGTGAGGCTACCGACAGTCACAAACTAATCGCCGGGGACTAACACCCATTAGAAATCTTATTGTGCGGACACAGGAGGCGCGTGCGTAAGTTGCATTGAAACTGTTTAGCTCTATCCCTTATTCTGAAGAACGTATTAAATGAGCACATCTTCATCAACAGCATTACAGCAGTGGTTCACTTTGAAGCTTAACTGTTGCACAACCATGAGAAAAAATAAGTCTTCGTTTAAAGTTGAAAGAAGGAGAAGGAATAGGATTTACCCCTTGAAGATCCCTTACATTTAAACCCAAACATTCAACATCAAGGTGCCTATTCTTTACATCCAAACAATCCAGTTGCAAGTACTGGTAAGGCGCCATCTGAGATACGGTTTCTTCGCGGCTTCTGTTTCACTAATTGTACCTATTTAACATGCAACGCAGCTTGTCTTTTGCCATATCGTTCATTATGTCAGTTGGCCGAGGGTTTGGAAACATGATAAACAATGGCATTTTCGGTGCTTTACCCAGTCATTTACCTCTATGCACTGTAAGTGTTTGCGTGAATAGATCCGATCGATCCTCCGTGTCAAAATCTCGTCTTCTAATCTCTGATGCAAACGACCAAACGCAAAAGTTGTTAGTCAGATACGTCATTACATTTTATACCCTCACCCCTCGGCGACCTTGTTTTGCGGCCATAAATTCAGATTGCTCTGGTTGTAGTTTCGTAGGTGTTATCCTCAACTTTGGATCCCAGAGGATATCTCAACTTGTATGACATCGCCCAAGCCGTAGACTTCACCTTCCATACTCCCGTCATTCGTGGTGCACATCCTAAATACACAAACCGGCCGGCAACCTCCATAACCTTATTGTCAAGTTCAGGGCTAACGCTATAGCTGTTGTCTTAAAGCAACATTTTCACGCTTTGAAGCTATAAAGTTTATCCAAAAGATAGTGCACAACGGGAGATATTGTCTGACAAAGTTTTGCCTAACGGCACCTTGTGGTCAACATAGATTATATCGATCAGTTTCCATCCGGAGCGCACATAGATGTTTGCATCCTATGATCATCTCAAACAGTTCTCCGTTATTTAGTATATGACTACACTGAAGAGGATTTTGGATACTGGACCCCACTTTTGGTACCAAGTATGATCCACTGTTTCCCGTAAACCGCAATCTCTGCATATGTGTTAGCTTAGAACACTAATTGCACATCTGGTTGATTTGTCTCTACATCGAAGCCATTCCGAAAGTACATATAGATCAGCCGAGTCAAATGCACTCTTGTATAGAGAAATAAAGCTCATTTGCTCAGACGAGTTGGGTTAGATGAGTTAGAGTCTTCAGTGCTTTCTCGTTGCCTTTGAGTAGCTGCGCCATGAGATCGTCGGTTCCACTAGCTTTGAAGCATTTCAAGGTCATGACTAGTTGGTTTTTTTCTGCAAATCTAGGTGTGACTTCAGAAACATATGGAGGTGATGAATGGGAGACTCAACTACTCAACGATATGTTCTGCTCGACGAGTTAGCCTTCGTGCTTTTTTGTTAATGAACGCTCTATTCATCTTCAGTAGTTTCGTCAGTGTCTTTCCACTTCGTACGCCAGCAGCGTAAATGAGTTGGAACAACTTACCAGTATTTCTCGATGTGAAGGCACCTACTTGGTCTGAGGCCAGATAACGTGTGAGATTCTTTCTGATATCTGTTCTCACATTGTTGTGTAAACTTCTGGCTTCGATTTTCCACCCGGTATCCAGAAGCTGTAGGGACTTCTGGGAGACCTCATGTTTACTATACCTTAAGCTCGTGAAACTTGTGTCCAACTCGAGTTGGGATCGTAGGGGGCCGGATGACTTCATTTATATTCCAAGTTTGTTCGACATGCTCTATTCACTATAGGTCGGATCATTTTCTTAGTAACTCATCGTTGTGGTTGTTGGGAACTCTGAAGAACGAATCGACAAAGAATGAGATCAATATCCGAATACACGCATTAAATGTGCTAGAATCGGCAATTCTGAATACAGCCACACAATATATAACTGACAGCCACGTAGTTTGATCATAGGCTTGATCAGGATAGGATGTGTATCCACTCATGCACTGACACGCTGTATGTTTGAAACCAGTACTTGCCAATACTAACTGGCTCTCATCCTTCCGGTCACTTGCTATTTCCCGATCGATTTGTTGTTAACGCAGATTTTCCACCTAGATGCGATTCAACTTCGCTGTGCCGACCCATCTTTGAGTTCATACCTCTGGGTGATATAGTATTATCTGAGTTGCATGCTGACCGTGTAGATTGGCTAACTCTATTGACAGCCTTCCTAACACGGTCACTACTCCAGTCGATAGGTGCATAAACACATAACATAAATCGACGTCCAACGGCTTGTCGTCTGACTGCAAACTAACTGAGGCTGAATAAACGGCATATGACACTACTAATAGGGATCAACTCTATCAGCACAGCTTCCGCCGTCGTGTCTTAAGATAACCCCACTGTGACCTGACCGATGACTGCCATTCGCTGGCCGTCTGATGTTTATAACTGATATCTAGCCGATTCAATTCGCATTACTGAGAACCACTGATGTATTGTCGTATAGTTTTCGAACCACAACGAACATAGGCTTTCAGACGTCCACGCCAGTGCAGTCTGTTGGTCAGTTCGTTTCAGAGTGCGGATCACTGAATAACGGACTCAACCATTTCGTTTATCTAAAGAGGAGAGTAGGAACAAGCCGGAACCTGACTACTGGAACTTGCTTCTCTGTTTCTGGGCTTTGAGCAACAATATTTGATATAACTGATAAGATGTTGTGGGACCTGTGATAAAAGGAACAGCTGAGAGAGTTCAGCTGTAACATTTCCGTCCGTCTTTTTAGTTATGTGCATCTGATAGGGTGGCCAGGTTTATACTACGGGATGGCTGACAGTATTGGGTTGCTTGCTGTACAGTCAGCGTGACTTCACAACTAGAAGAGCGCCTACAACCTCATGGATTGATGTTTAAAATAACAGGTGAGAATACTTAGACTGGGTCTTACGACAATCTTCAGAGTTCTCCGTACTAATATGCGACGACTTCCCATCAGAGAGTTGAGTGTGGGGCGGGGGTGCTGTGTACAGTGTTGTCTACTTCAGGGGGAACAGAACTTGCCCCCAGCAGTTGTTTTGTGTGAGAAGGAGCACCGACCTCTGCAGTAGATATACCTCAGTTGCAAGCATTCTATGAAAAAACGGACACATACTGTTATGAACTTTTCCAACATAGCACAGTTGACTAGTAACCATAGCCTTCACGTTAGTGATGCCATCATATATTTGAGGCACTCTTCACGCCTACAGGAAAGGCAGACAAAATGTGACTTACATCCATTTCTACTATTAGTCTTGACATCAGTTACCATTTACTGTTAGTTTTTTTCCACAACTACGGGAAAATCGATCCAGCTCCATTTATTTCAGTTGTTGTTTTCTCACAAAATCTCCTAATTCATATTGCACAATCTAGTTTGTTGCTCTAGGTAAAGAGGTCCGATTTTTTGCTAAGCATTTGCCGTTTGATCCAAATGTAACAGACCCCTGGCCACTTAATCACTCTACAGGAAGTCTGACTTCCGTTAAGCATCAAAACTCAGACGAAGAGACTAATTTATTGCACAAGGGGATTAAAAACAGATGTGGTTAAAATATTAAGCCAGTCCTTTGAAATCCTCTTTGTGAATAGGCCACGTTTCTGAAATATAGAATAAAACAGAACACACAGGCATTACATATTCTTTCTTTTCAGCCACAACCGGATGTCTTCTCGACGCCACAGGTAACGTAGTTTAGCAAATGCAGTTCATGCCTTTGATATTCTCACTGATATCTCATCAACAATATCACAAACTTACTAGATGATACTACCTAAGTATGTGAAACTGTCCGCAGTCCCAAGTGAACTGCCTGCAATAACGAAGGTGGAAGTGGGAATTCCACAATCTTGAAGCAACACTGCATTTTAATGGTACGAAGTTCATTTCATACAAACCAGCTCGATCACTCACCCCGTTCAGCACGGTCTGCATACTTTCGGCAGAGGGGCCAAATAAGACAATATCATCCGCATACTTCATACCGGTCAAGCTAGCGCCAGGAAGCAGATCAACACGAAGCTTACTGGGTTCCTCAAACGCACCTTTTAAAATGTCGTCCATGACAAAATGTAGGCAAAAAGAAAG
>LUCH01005179.1:0-24036 GCA_013368495.1 Paragonimus heterotremus | reverse complement strand
CAGTTGTGGTGTAGCTCACGTCCTCGTGTCCGTTGCCTTTGCGCGTTGCTGACTTGTTCACCATCCGAGGCGTGGCGTCACAAGTTGTGCTGTTTGCAGGAGAGTTCAGTCACCTTCATGTTTGGACGTCACGTGCTTTTAAGTTAACGATAGTGGAGCTGGCTCGATCGATGCGAGCGTGTGTCCGTGCATGTGGCCTTGGCACTCTTAGTGTTGGGGGAAAAGAGGTCACCGTCGGGTGAGTGAAGGTGAAAAAACTTAGTGGAGCGTATGCGTGCAGAGTGGACAGGGACTGCCGAATTACGTGCTGGCCTGTGGAGAGCGTGTCTGTGGCCTTGAGAATAGACCAGAGATACCTGTATGGGCGAGACAGTTAACATGTGGTCTCCTGACCAGAGGTGAGAAGAATGGATGGCTAGAATTGGGCCATCGGGTTTGGCTCAGGGTACTGAACCGCTACGTTGTCAGTTGTATGTCCTTTACGTTTGGTTTGTCACAGGGTATCAAACAGCTTCCTATTCGTCACTAGACGATCACCGGAATGATAACTCAGCTCAATATGTTGATGCATGCGTTTGATTCGCCTTGAACGTCAGGCGTAGCTCAATTGATGGGTTGATGGGATGATTGTTTCACAAACCGAGACCCAACAATTGTCCTGAGAAGCACGGGGGCTCTAATCATGGTTTAGAAATACTGCAGGAACTTATACCCTTCAGGATACAATACTGTTGTTGGAAACATTGTCTAGAAGGCAAGAACTGGGCAACGTCGCTAAAGCTGTCTATCATGTTTCGATAGCGCGAGTAAGAATTGTCGGTAGAATACTTCTCGTTGGTATAATCTTCCTACTATGATAAGACACGGGTTGGGGGTAGAAAGTAATGACAGCTTACCGACTAAACAATTAACTGGCCGATTAAGCAATAGTCGCTAAGTCCTGGGGACCGAAGAACTTAGGTTGTTTTTATATAATCAGGAACTTAAGCTGTCCAAATACCATAAACATGCATTGGTTTCGTCCTGTTACGCCCTGACAGCTCAGCATTATTGAAGATTACAAAGTATCACCACTAGGCGGTAGGTTGTGTTCATCTGGAACAGGCACGCCCCATTGACTGTGGTGACGCGGTTCATCTCATGATCAGTTTGTATTGTTTATGACTAGGATTGATACCCAAGCTCAAACCAAACAGTGGAAATCGATACTAACCTCGACATGCTTTATACAATCAATGGGATGCCATCAAGCCAAGTCAATAATCCTACGAACCGCCTCTTCTCAACCGATAAGCTCCGGTTTATCTGGCCACCACCTGTGCATATATATATATATATGTATGTATAATTCACTGTCGGATATACCGATCCGACGGTATATCCATTCTACTTTTAATTATTGCATCCACCAATACCATGGTCGTTGGACAACTAATTCGCCTCTCTTTTCAGAAACTTGTGTGTCTGCGGTCTCCTACTCATTCCTTTCTTGAGCTTTGTTGGTGTATTGAATGATGAATCGTCTGTCTGATCTTCTCGTAGTTCAACTTTGAATTTTGTTTTTCAACTTTATTCCCTCTCGAATGCATTAGCGTGCACTCGTATACTGAAATGTTTCTTGTATTACATTTCACACATCTTTCTTCTTAGTATAGATCTTGTCATTGCAGTCTCTCTGTTTATTTTCCGAGAGACAAGGATTTCCTTTTCATGCTGGCCATTCAGTTAGCTAACGAGCATTGGCCGGCTGGATACAAAGGTGTCATTCATACACCCACTGGTCTTATTCCTTCGGGTTTACACCGGATACGTGGTGTGTGAGTGAAACCCCAAGTGGTGCAGCGCAAGCCACCTGGGGGTGATGATTCAAAGCGCAGGCGCCCTTTGGCTTCGGTCACTGTGACAGGCTAATCCGTTTCGGATGCTGCCAACCAAGTCACTCTCGGACATACGCACTCCATGGATCACGTTGTCATACTACTGCACTCGCTCTGAAAGGTTTTGACTGTTTTATACTGATTTATCGATGCACATTTTTTGCGTTGTTACGTTGTGCACTCGCGGCATGAATATAATTATGAGTTATCGATTAGGTTTTGTACTAAAGATAGAACCGACAGTTCTTTTTAGGAACTTTCAAAACGATCTTTCATTTTGATATCTGTTCCAAATTCACACTGATTTCTGTGTGTCGGGAACCGTTTATATACTGACTTCTCAACATCCAAACAGGTAGTATAATCCAAAAAGAGTTTATATGCATTCAGATGTGTGTAAAGATGAACAAAGCTAAAGCTGTTTACAAAAACTCACGTGTACTCTAGTTTGGATGGCGTGCACGACGGGGGCGAAGCAAACCGGTATGATATCCTCACCTAACAAAATTCCGATCTCATATATGTAGAACCCAAATTCGACCAGACGCATTATGATCAAGGATGGCTGCTCTTTCACCTCTTCAAGTATGCCTACTATGCCGTTATATGCTTTCCATAAATCTTTTTCGTATGGGCTGTAATCCAGCTTTGGTATTAAATCTCTGATTATTATCGGAATCAACTGAATGCCGTCGCAAAACTGAACACATGGCTCGAAGTTTCTGTGCACAATACCTTCTTGTATGTCATCCAGACTTGTGCATACGGTACGCAGAATATCCCGCAACTTGTTGATTTCGGTCCGAGCTGCTTCGGTAACCTTTGAAGTCCGCTGTATTTCTCTACATTCTTCTAAACTTAATAACACTGTTTCGTCTACAACATTTGCTATTTGACGTTGCGCAAGGCTGTGCCGTCCTTCAGATAAATCAGCTTTATCCTGTATGCTCGAAACTTGATCTTTTCTATCTTCCATTGCCTCAGACTCTTGCAACTGGGACTTGCTGGACGTTTGGTGATGGTCCATAGGTGCGTCTGTTTCGAGAGGTGTAATTGTGCTGGCTCCGACGGGCATCGTCGTGCTTCCGTGTGCACCCTTCTCCGAGCAGTCTGAGCCGCTGGGTACTACATCAGAAGTACGGGAAACTTTGATTCTAGTCGTTAAGTTAATACTGGGTCTGGATTCATCATCATTTTGACGGCCGGACAGCCCCTCTAGCCAAATATCATGTTGTTCGGTTTCATCGATTAGGTGATCCGGTCTTTCAGCCAACTTTTCACTTGGGATCTCATAATTGCGCACTATCTCGGATTCCACAAGATTACCATCAGGCGACAGGGCGCGTACACTGGTTGTGTATTTGATCGAGCCAGAATGTATTGATCCCTGATGTTCTGAGCCTGCAGTGGTTGTCTGCGGATTGGAAAGCTCTTTGACGCTCTCATCGGGATTAGTGACTTCAATATCTGGTGGGTGCATCTGACCACCACTAGACACATTAGAAGCTGGATCCGCGCCCACACTTTCGTTCTCAGTTTGACCGCCGGATGAGTCTGTTTCAAACGCATTCAAATTCCGGTCAAGCCTGAAGATAAATGGATCACTTTGACTCAACCGCTGCTGTATTTCTTGACCTGATATTGAAGGTAGTCGGTCTATGGTCTGTACTAAATACCGGTATGCATGTGGATTGAGTCGGAACAGTGTGTGTGGGTGCAATAATGGACTTCTTGAAAGTTGATCTATGATTAATTGGTCTTCATCGAGCATAGGAATGCACCTCGTAGTGGTTATCAACGATTTTTCGTGCACACGGCAATCAGTCATCCTACTGGCTAAAACATGTAGATGCCACCGTAAGCCTTCAGTTATCGATTGGTTGCTTAGTTCAAATGGGGCAAGGCTGGAAATCATCTGACGGGATAGAACAATGATAAGCAAAGTGCGTTCACAAAAATCTCGGCTGACTCCATAAAACCCGAACGAATAGCGAAACCACAGTTAAACCGGACAAGTGGCGAGAAACTAAACAATTAGTGAACCTCAACGAAGTGATAATGTTGAACTGGGCTCAAATCAGTATCATGTTATATCCGAACCGATGAGTAGATATCAATATACACCGCGTACACACCCAATGAAGGTGTAAATAATTATAGATGTAACTACAGGTGTAACTACAATTACTTCCAACATTGAAGTAAGACTGAATTGCAATGCAGGAAAATGTAGGACCGAGAATCCTGAATCCATTTCTAATCTAAGCTGTACATTATTTCGAGTGCAATAACAAGTGTTCTAGATTAAGAACTGTACAATGGTTTTCGCTTAAATATAGGAAGTAATAGGAGTTCATAAAAATGTTCAGGAAATACATGGATTTGCATGGTCAGCCACTCAATACACACCACCATCATGTATGTTATATTTATTCTGTATGTGGGCTACTTATTAGTTTGAAAAGTCAGAATGTTAGTGGCATATTGTAAGATTTTTGCTCGAACGGATTTTGATACATCTTGTCAGATATATATCACAGAAATGAAATTCAAAACGCCATTTACAGAGTCCCATCCGAGTATGGAAAAATTAACGAGCATTACCAAAGTAGTGCTAGGGTTAAGGAGCAGTTGATTTTGCATACACACAATAGTTACTTCAGTTGTTTAATAGCAGCTGATACGATAAAGTGGAACAAGCGTCTCTTCCGACGCACGAAGATGACTGAGAATACCGACGGACTGTCACTGTCGTGATCTGTTTTGAATAATCGACGCTCAGTGGGTGAAACTTGTACTTTGTGTGTATGAACCTTGGCCTCATTTGTACAACTTCCATCTGGTTGGCGAATGGGGTTACACACCCACTTAAGCAAATGGTTCGTTGTACAAACTTGCAGCTGATTCTCCGTCACTCTTGTTTCGGTGGAACTGCACTCACACGAATGTTGGTACACACAATACGAGACGAAAGGGAGAGGCAGGCTGAGAAACACCAAAACTGTTACAACCAAAATACGGTTTGCAACTTTATTCGATCAGTTTTCAGAACTACGATTTACTTTTGTAACAGCTCAGTAGTGGATGAAGGCGAAATTCGTAAGTCTCGAATAACAAAATGGTCTGCTATCCACTGAATACTTTCAACAACATACTGAGTTGAAATCGAACAAAAGCTGATGATCTTGACAGGGGCTCTAGAGTTGTCCTCATAGATTCCGATTATTACATAAAGTGGATGGGACTCATTCTGAAAGAGTCCACAAAATTCGGAGAAGTGGCCAAAAGTGATGAACTGACAGTATTCAGAAAACAGGCAAGGACAACTTTAAGGATGCTACCTAAATCCAGTCTTATTTTTGAGACGTTCAAATTGATCAAACAAATAGGTTCTCAACCGTCCCCCAGCCATATGGCCTGCAAAAAGCTCACAACCTGGGTGTTCCACTCAAACCAATTTTGTCGATCTACAACTCACTTCAGCACATACCTGCGAAGCAAGCTTGTCAGAATGTTAGAACCAGTGAAAAGATCGCCCGTCAACGATGCTGTAGAAGGCAGCTTCGAACTTGTCGACCTATCGTCCGGAGTTAGTATTGGCGGAAAATGAATGGCCATTGTGATATCAGGTCAGTGTTGATTGATGTGCCCACAAATCAAACTGTCATTTTTATTTGGTCACATATGATCTGACGGATTAGCATTTTATTTGCTGTTTAAGGAATTATGGTAGCCTTTGGGGCGTTGTTGTATGCGCATCAAGGCCGCCTGTGTGCCCCACACTCGTACTGAGACTCAATCTGCGTTCCGACTGGTCGCAACTTCAACGACCTACGCCTCAATCGTTCACGCACATAAGAATGAGGCTACCGCTTGTAAATGCGGCAATACGGTGTGTACTTCTACTAGTTCGTGTGTTCTTTCTACCGCTGTTATAACCTGTAAGGCTTATTGTTGATAATACCCGAGTAGGAACACAACAGGCATCACCGAAAACTTCACGATGACTTAGGATAGATAATAGCTTTGGAGTATCATATAACTTTAACAGTTAAGACGTGGCGAACAAGCTCGTTCTCGAAGTGTCATCTTCAGGCCAAATGAAACACAATAAATATGAAATTGGTTGTCAAGTCAGGATTGTGTAGAACCTAATACAGTGTGCATTTAGTGTCATTTGGGGATTATGGACATGGTTATTATGATACCGTGTCAATTGTTTTATTGACGGCAGGTCATGGTGACTTCAGTCCTTGGACAAAAGACTTCTGCCTACACAGAACAATATGGAAAACTGGCTTTCCTTGATGTTACACTGCTGAAACATCCAGATAAAATCAACCAGACATACATAGGAAACGAACGTGGAATGGTCTGTATATCCATGTTCATAGGTTTGTCCCAATGAAACAGAAATGGAACCTGATACGTTATCTAGCAAACCGGATTTACAACATTTGTACTGAGGACGTTAAACAATGAGATCAAGACTTTATGTGAAAAGTTTCCTGCTAATCGATATCCGGACAACTTCCTAACTCAGGACATGCAACGAAGGGAACCGCGAGATCATGAATTATCTTTTAGACGGAAAACCACCTATACGAACGTGTGTTGTGAGCCAAGAACGCGGATGCCACATGTGTTATTTATTCTAGAAACCAACACATGGGTTAAGCGCTTAAACAGGACCGCAAACAAAAACACTCATTTGCATACGTTACTCGACCCAGACCGTCTCGGTTAGCACGGACGCCAGACGTAGCAATATATGCTCCGGTCCTACTGCTGAATAGTAGTCATGTGAGTAGTATATTACGATCGCTCATCCTCGCTACACTTGATTTACAAGGTCAAAATATCAAGTGTATCGTTGGTCAGATGGATCGACATGGCCTTGATGAGAACGTTTCATGCTGCACAACTAAGACTAACGTTCACCTCCAAGCCAATTGTACGCCTTCACTTCAAGACGCAATGCCCAGTAGTGCTACCTCGTTTTGTATCTACTCATTCTCCTATTCCTGTGGAGCAGGTTACATTGGTTGCACAGGAAGACGTTTGTCGAAGAGAATACGCAAACCCAATCCAGATTGGCTGACTATCAAAAAACAACGAAGAACTTCCAACGCAACCTTGACCCACCTAGTTGACACAGGTCACAGAGTCGTATTGGAGCCGACCTGCCGCGTAAAACGTGTGTGCAGGCTACTGTAGTCCGACTGCGAAACCCTAATCTATACATGAAGAAGCCTTTTGTCCAAGGACTGAAGTCACTATTACCTGCCGTCGATTAAACAATTGACACGGTATCAAAATAACCATGTCCATAACCCCCAAATGGCACTAAATTCATACTGTATTAGATTCCACATAATCCTGACTTGACAGCTAATTTCGTGTTTATTGTGTTTTATTCGGCCTAAAGATGACACTTCGAGAATCAGCTTGTTCGCCATGTTTTGACTTGTGATGAAATCTCCGGGTATATATGAAAAATTGAAATTAGACCATATAACTCACGAACATTCGATATGGTTTTGTGAATTCTGTCTACTTGGATGCTGATATTACACGAATTCTGATACCGAATGGTAGGCTAAATAAATAAGGCTTGATGAGTCATGCGTTGGGCTAAAAACGACAGTCGTAAAGGTTTAGGATAGTGAAGTAGGTGATAAATAAGCAGGTTTAGGTAGCCTATTGTCATATACCACTTGAAGGTCGGAATGCTCAACTGTAAACTCCTTTTGGTTTAACTCATGAGAATCATTGGCACAATGACCGTAGTCTCCAGAGAAGGAACATTGGAAATAACAATATACTTACGTCTTCCATTTGGATTTACAAAGTGACAGCCACTCAGTAGGATCTTATCAGATTTGTGGATATCCGGACGTAGTCTGGTTAGGTTTTCAGACCTCTCACGCGCGGTCTATTGTAGCACCTATGGTTGATGGATTTCACCTTTGTTGCTAAGTAAGACACACAGCGGCTCTGAAAGGCCGCTGTTTTTCGGGTCAGTATTTCGACAGAAGTGCTGTAAAAGTTTTAGTGGAGACGCTGACGAAGTTCACAATTTTTTTTAATTTACGGATTCCTAAAACTTGGAATGCAGTGCACTCTTTGGGACTACCATGAAACTTGTGCTGTCGTCATGTCTAATGAGAATGTCTTAATGTAAGCAAATCCGTGGAGGACATTTCGAGCTTCTCTTGTGAATTTATAATTTATGTACTAATGCTCTCTTTTCTTTTTATCTTTACGTAACAATAGTCGTGACTCATCAGTAGAACAGCACATCTCCAACGATGCCGTTTTGATTCATTCGTTATGGGATACTATCGATTAGTTAGTTTAACGCACGGTACATTAAGTCATTAATCATAGACACGTGTTGATCAGACGAACTATACAATGAGAATGAAGACAAAATATTTATTGTGCAGAATGTATCAGTTGTCTGATATAATGCTGTAAACGGCATCGACGAATGTACATTAAGATGTAGCCAGTTCTAGTCAGCGGTATCCAGGACTATCTACATGTTGTGTGTAGTTAATCTGTAAAATATAAAAATGATCTCAATATTGGCAGTTGTTTTCTTAAAACGATGCATTTTTCTCTTAATCGCGGTCCACTAATGTGAGATGATTCTGATGTGATATTTGGTCCGGTACAGTTTGCGCGCGGCACTTTTCAAAACAGTGCAAGTTTCCAAAGAACAAAACACCTCAATCTGGACAATATTGTTGAACGGGCTGTTCACGCCAATCTCGTTAACGCAACAAGTTGACTTCATTGTTAAAATGGTTAAGCCTGACATGCTGGCAAAATGTAGCGCTGCACGTCACAATGGCAGCGCCACAAAACTGTCAAGCCAAACGACACCGATCGCTCCCACAGAATGGTCATCCAAAACTCAGCATGACGCACAAGGTCCCGCAACTGTGACAAGTCCGAACCAAGGGGCTTACCCATTGGGCACATCCTCTGACCCAGTCGGGTGAGCTAACGAACACGGCACACCGGCGAAACCAACTAATCTGCCTGTGAGTAGCGTGGGCGTTTATACGCACTTCCAATAGGGTCTCGCTCGGCCCTATCTGCCCAGGATCGATAATACTCGGTTGGTCACACACATCTCCGTAACTGTATCAGTACATGAACGGCGATTTTAGACTGGGAACCAGCGTGGGCCGGTAAGTAGCGCAAATGGACAGAGTAAAAGTATGACATTTCCCTGACGAATAATACAATCACAATAGTTTTCTCACCAAACAATAAATTGCACATTCATGAACGGAACAGATTTGCAAATCACTAAAAGACTGATCAAGACCTAACCATTTTTCCATAGAATCTGAGACACGTTATGTTGGGTTAATCGCGCCATTTGTGGCTTTAACGTGACGTTACATAGTCATACTATGGAAACACTAAGCGTCACTTGACACCTCTGATTGTTGTAGCCTCGTCACTGAGCTGTGTCATTCCACGTCCTGCCAACATGTCTTATTTGACCATTTTGTCGGTGTCATGATGAAGACAACTTGTTGCGTTGTCGAGATCTGAGTAGAGAGTTCGTTCAAATATGTTATCCAAATTGAGGTGCTTTGCTCTCTGGAATAATGCTCCTTCTTGAAAATTGATATATCCGTTCAGTTTTGGTCGGCACAAACCATTCATATCACACAGATTGGTTAGGTGATTACGAACTAGGATAACATGTTGATGCATGGGAGTACTGATCGAACTGGGCGGGGTGGGATAAGTGGCGTTATGCACTTTTTATAAGTATGGTGTTTGTTCACAAACTGACTTCTCTAGGACTGTACAGACTGTAACTGTAGACAAATATGACGACGGTTTAGAACGGATACTTTCATTTCCCCGATGACATGTTGGAATTGTGGGCGCTGGGGTGACTAACTCGATCTGTGTGTGTGTTTTTGACACCGTTACGTGATCCTTCCCGACGTTTACTTCATAACCCATAACAAAAATCTGCCTTGCGCGTTGTTCGCGATCAAAAACAGTACATGTACACCTCTGACATACCTGGAAACCTTGCAGCCGAAAGCCATTAGTCAACCAGGTGTCGGGATTACTTGGAACACGCGCTAATTAGATCAGCGTCAACAGCGGACTTAACGCTGTCAGACTGGAAAGCTCGATGACAGTAACAATAGCCACTCAGAATAGACGTTGTTCATCACCTATTGTGACTCATGCTTTTAATGACTGGTCCAGATGCAACCAGAGATCATTTTTATCTTCAGCCGATCCATCTTCTACATGATGCTTACTACACGGACATTATACTCGCGAAAGATTTGGCTGATAAAGTATGTATGCTGGATGCGGCAAATGTTGTTTAACTGATCAGCACTCTCACGGTTTTTCTTCGACATGTGCTAGTGATCGTTTACTACGGTTTAATGTTAATGACTAAAGTCAATAGTACTAAGATAATCAGGCCACAAACTCTCAGCGATTTTCCTAAGGCAATACTCGGTGGTCTGGTCACATATACGATGTATTGCTTCATTTAGTATCACCGTTCGTTAAGCTATTGACCGCTGAGTTTCTTTGCAATCTATCGGACTTCTTAACGCTAGTTGAGAATCTCTATGTAGGAACGAGTACTACTAAATTTATAAACCGTGAGGTTTAACCGGCAGATAAAAAGAATATGAGAGCTGGTGGAACAGCTTGATACACCCGAAAACTTTCCAATTTCATCCAGGTTTCAAGAAGCCATGTGCATGTGTTTTTGATCGGTTTGAGGTTTGTTCTTGCTTGGTCTGTTTCTGTTTGTATGACTGTTTTGTCTCTGTAATAGTATTGGTTTTGTGTGAGAGCGTTGACTTTTTATAGGTGTGCGGCTGTTGAGGCTATGCGTAACTATTGCAAACTTGTTCTTGTTGTTGTTGATGGTGGTTGTGGTGGGGGTGGTCGATGGTCGGTGTTGTCGTGGTTGCGTGTGTATATGTATGTCACTGGATCCTTCGAATATTTAGGTGTATGGTATTTGAGCGTGAGTATAGCTAGTGCAATTTGATCGTTGCTCGTGCTCGATGTTGTTGCGATTGTGTGTTTATGTGTGCGTCACCCACTGACATGCGGTACAGGCTTTCGAGCCGAAGGCTCCGGCTGAGAGCCTTAATCGTTCTCCTGTCTAGGTCTAAGCGTCCTGGCAGTATCTCAGTCCACACACAATACTGCATCGGCCGTCTCGCAGTATAAACCGGGTCGCCCTATCTGCGGCATACAGCAGTGTGGATAGGCGAAAACATGCTACTGCTGACCCCTCCCCCACTGTCCTATCAAATTTAGCTCTCAGGCCCCTCCCAACATCCATTCCTGATAACTACTCTACAGGCTCCACAACAGATATTATTAACCGTGTTAACACTGAGCCGGTAAGTTTCGCCTCTTGCCATTAAGCCTCAGGCCTCCCATGTCCCTGGCCTAGATCTAGAGTGCGAATTAATATGGGTGCCTTCAATGTTCGCACTCCAAAACAAATAGGTCAACAGGTCGTTCTTGGACGAACGTTATACTCATTGCATGTCGATGTCTGCTGTATCTCGGAGGCTAGAATGCAGGACAGTAGTCAACGTATGGCACTAACAACAGTCACATTGTCTACCCAATATTGGTTATACACTTCGGGTTACTCCACGAATGCCGCTACCGATCAAGGTGGAGTGGATATAGTCCTCAGCACGACAGTCACAGCCGGATTATTAAATTGGATTCTTGTTAACAGTAGACTTCGTGCCGTTAGCTTGGCAGGTTCTGTTAAGGCAAGCTTTAGATGCAAGGCTTAGAAATTTATTCATTGTATCAGCTTACGCCCCTACTGACTGTAGTGATGTCGGCGTCATAGACGCGTTGTACTTGGCTCTGGCCGCTCTCCTTCGGTCGACATCTGACTCTGATGTAGTTGTTCTGACTGAAGATATGAATGCCCAGGTTGGCCGTCTTGATGAAGTCGAATCTCGATTAGGTGGCAGGTTTGGAATAGTGCCACGTCGATCAATCAGTGGTGGGCGATTGTTGCAGCTGTGTGCTGATCATAAACTATTTTTAGCCAGCAGCAGTTTTAAGCATCGTGCACGTCAATGCTATACTTGACTGGAAATTGGCTTTAACATCAGTAAAGCATAAGTACGAAACCAGTTTGGAAACCTGCCTTAGTGGTACTCACTTCGATGATCCTAATAGGTGCTGAACACAAATCTCACAAGCTATTCAGAAAACAGGTACTATAGCATGCGGCGCAGGGGTACATAAGTTTAACAAACATTGGATTTCAGATAAATCTCTGGAGTTGTTAGAAACCAGACGGAAGATTCCTCCTGGCAGTTCACATAATAAGTCTAGAACAGATATCTGTAGAAAACTGAAACGTAGTCTACAGGATGATCGTGAGGCTTGGTTGGTGGAAAAAGTTACGGAAATGGAGAACACTTTTGCCTCAGGGAACAGCGGCATACTCTTTAAGTTGATTCGTGCTACTGGTCCCAGGCGACCGTCTGTCAGTGAAGTTATCAGCGAGGCAGATAGCACACTAATTTATAGTAAGTCCAGAAGGTTGGAACGCTGAGCGGAACACCTTGAGGGTCAATTTAGCTGGCCTCCTGCTTCCATTGTGTTGCCACCACAAACTTGTGGCGCAACACCCTGGTCGGTAAATTTAGAATCACTCACTGAGAATGAGGGTTGCAATTGCATCTCGGCTCTCAGTCGTAATAGGGCTGCTGGTCCAGATGATCTCGTGTTGGTACTTTTTAAAGAGGGTGGAAAGGGGTTGGTAGAGGCCTTGACTCAGTTGTTTCAACTTGTGTGGACGATGGAGACCATCCCTCCATGCTGGGGTCACTCAATAATAGTTCCCATATTTAAGAAAGGAGCACGGAGCTGTTGTGAAAACCATAGGGGAATTAGCTTGACCCCAGTCATTTCAAAGGTTCCGGAATCCTTCATACTTCGTCGACTAACTCCAGCTCGTAAGGTAAACATTAGGAAAGAACAAGCAGGGTTTCCTCCTGGCTGGGGGTGTATAGATCATATTTTTACCCTTCGTCATACTTCGAGCAACGTCATGTTTGCCACCGGCTAACACTCGCCGTATTCCTCGACTATAAAGGTGAGTTCGATTCGGTGGATCAATCTACACTTTCAGAGTCGCTTAAACGCAGGGGTGTATCAAACAAGTGTAGTGAGGGTGAGCGATCGTAATGTACTACTCACACCACTGCTATTCAGTAGTAGGACCACGGCATATATTTTGACATCGAACAAGCCGCAGGAAAATGCAGGAAAAAACATCGGAGTGCAGCATCACATGAAATGGTTCTTGCTACAAAGAGGGACTGAGCATTGGCGTCTGTGACAACCGAGACGGTCTGGGTCGAGTACCGTACGCAGATCAGTGTTTTTGGTTTTGGTTTTGTTTAAACGCTTAACCCATGTGTTGCTTCCTCAAATAAACAACCGTTGTACCATTCACGTTCTTGGATAACAACAATTGGTGCTGTGACCAGGATTGGAGGATGAATATCCCGCGACCGCAGCCGTTCGAGGATAGGGACGTCCGGAGCTGCCTGGAGGACTTCGAGGATGTGGCGGAAACGGTCGGTGTCAAAACCGACCAGGCGGAGCTGGCGGACCTGAGGATGCTGCTCAAGGACAGAGCAAAGGCCGTGATGGAGATGGCACGAAAGGGCCCCGCAAAGTCCGCTGCGGATGCGCTGATCACCGGGTTCGGCAGCCCTGCTGACTACCAGGAGGCAGTGCGGCAGTTCAGGGGCGCCCGGCTTGGACCAGGAGGTGATGCTCTTGTGTATGCCGTGTCACTTCGGGAGCGTTGTCAAGAGCCTTGCCACATCTGGACAAAGATTCGGTACAACGTATGCTTACAGACCAGTTCTTAGAGGA
Source organism: Paragonimus heterotremus (assembly GCA_013368495.1). NCBI lineage: Eukaryota > Metazoa > Platyhelminthes > Trematoda > Plagiorchiida > Troglotrematidae > Paragonimus > Paragonimus heterotremus. Next base: position 10,210 of record LUCH01005179.1, on the reverse strand, counting down.
AATGCCAATAGCAATCCGGGCTTAGCTCAGGATTGATCTCATCGCGCATCCGAGGACACTGGAACGGCTGGCTGATGCGGCTCGACAATTGCTGACAGAAACTCCCTGATAGTCAACGAGTTGAAGGCAGGCGAACCAAGTGAACTGAATGACCTCCGAAGCGCAGTAAAGAAGTTGACCCAGGAAGTGTCGATTTTGAAGGTGAGGGGGGATGAGAACCGTAGCGACGTCTGCTATCGATGCGGAAGACGTGGACACTGGTGAAGAATTTGTTCACTTGGCAGGAAAACGCCATAATTAAAAAAACGTTTCACCTATTGTTCTTTGTCCGGAAATGGATATCCGCTAATTGGAGCAGTTGATAAGACGACAGTTCGGACTAGGTTATAAAGGAATTGATGCTCGGAGTGCTGGTTGATTGACACTGGGGTGGCAATTTCATTGATTAAACCGAGGCCGGGAAAGGTTGTTCAGCCGTGTGCGATGGTCGTTCGAACAGTCGGTGGGTTTACTCTCGAAGTTAGTGGCCTGGCAGAATATGACCTCCTAATCGATGGTCAAACATTCAAACAACATTTCGTCGTTTCCCCCAACGCACGTTAAGCTATATCAGATGCGGATTTTCTTGGCCACGCTGACGCCATGATAGATTTGAAACATGATAAACTCGTAACGAGATATGGAGTGGTTCCGTTAACGAAAAAACGCTAACTTCAGCCTGGACAAAATGAAGTGAACGCAACCTCGAGCAATACCAGCCTGTGAAAATCGGTTGCCGAATGAAGTGATATGCAAATTCCGAAAGTTGTTCACCACGGATCAAGACCCCTATGGCTATTGTGACTGGATTGAACATGAAATCTCCAATGAATCAGGGACGTTTTGACCACTGGGCCCAGAAGAACTCCTGTACATATGCAGCCGAAAATCGAGCGACATGTGAAGGAAATGCTGAAGGAGGAAGTCATTGAGGAGGCCGGTAGCCCGCTCAGTTCTCCTGTTCTGTTGGTGAGGAAGCCTAATGGGAAATTTTGATTTTGTGTCGACTTCAGGAGACTCAATAAGATTGCAAATAATAAAGTCGTAGCAGTCCCAGTCTTGGCAGAAATCTTCCACAAGCTACAGAACGCCAAGATATTTACAGTGCTATACCTGCGGTCTGGATATTGGCAGGTCCCAATCTATCAAGTAGACCGAGATGAAATGGCGTTCATAGTTGGAGAAAAGCAGTACCGCTTCAAACGTATGCCATTTGGACTATCAGGCGCCCCGCACACTTTCAGACGACTGATGTTGAAGGTGCTGGAAGGACTGAATAATACTCTAGTCTACGGAGACGATATCGTCATTTACAGCGCGAATGAGACAGGACATACAGGACATGTTTCAACAGTGTTACAGAGGACTGAATAGGCCAACCTACGGATCAATAGTTCAAAGTCTCAGCGGTAGTATTATTCGGTCACAAGGTCGGTCAGGGTGAGCTTCAACCAATTCCCGAGAAACTGCTCACGATCGAGGCCAGTCCGGTACCAACATCGAAGAGGACGTTGCGACAGTTTCTTGGTCGTGTCGGGTTCTATAGCCGTTTCACTGATAACTTCAATGAAGTGGCCAGCCCGTTGTACGAAATTCTTAAGAAGAAGTGTCGATTTCACTGGACAGATAAGGCTAATCAAGCGTTCGTCGATATCCAACAATTGATGAAGGAGAAGCAGTTGACCCTGAAGTTGCCGGTGACTGGAAAGAGCTTCTTTGTTGCGACGAATGCGAGCGATGTGGGTATCGGAGCTGTACTGAAGCAGGAAGGCGGTATTGTGGAATGTGGTATTCGTGTGTTAACTCCGGCTGAACGAAATTACTCAACGACAGAGAAGGAGCGTTCGGCGATCACGTGGGCATTGGATAAATGGAGGCCTTATTTGCTCGGCCGACGTTTCCATGTGGAGACGGATCACAGGCTGTTGGAGTGGATTAAGTTGGCGAGGGACCCCCGAGGAAAGTTGGCTCGTTGGTCGTCACGATTACATGAGTACGACTTCACAATTCGCCATGTATCTGGAACAGAGAACTATGTTCCCGATCTGCTCTCCCGAACGCAGCACATCGTTGAAGTTCACAAGGATGCGATCGGAGTCAACAGTATTGAACTGGAGAATAACCCCGGGAAGTTACAGGGAACGCAAAAGGCGGACTCGACAACCCGACTGGTGATCGATCAACTTCTATCAGGAGAACAACCACCAGAAGAGGAGGGGAATCCGAAAGTGAAAGCTTTCAAAACGCACTGGTCAGACTTATGGTTAAATAGTGCCGGTATTTTAATACGCCGACTGCGGGATGGAATAAGCTTGTCTTTTATACCGACGGGGTTGAGAGAGACAATTGTGAAGGAATGTCATCAGTTGGCTCATACGAGATGTCACCGAACTTATGAGATGCTGAGGCAAAATGCATACTGGCCGGGAATGAAGAAGGACGTTAACAATTATGTACTGGCGTGCCAGCAATGTCAGCTGTTGAAGGGCTTCAACTACTCCAGTCAGTATCCCACACAACCAATTGCAGTCAGTGATATTGGGGAATTATGGTCGCTGGACGTGATGGGTCCCTTCCCAGTAACAACTTCCGGAAATCAATACATCATAGTTATGACGGAACACTTTACAAGATGGATCGAAGCAGCCGCTATACCCGATCAGCGTGAAAGCACTGTGTGCAGGGCGGTAATGGAACACATGGTGACAGATTATGGAATAGCACGAAACATATTGACTGATCAAGGTCCCTGCTTCGAAAGTGGAGTTTCGAAACTGCTTGGAGCGTTTGGGAATCAGGAAAATTCGCACAACGCCATACCATCCTCAATCAAATGGACTGACGGAACGGAAAAATCGTACAATCAATGAATGGCTGGCGTCGAAAGGAGGGATCTGGGAGGAAACACTACCACTGATTATGTTGGCCCACCGCTGTTCGCCTCAAGAAACAACGAAGAAATCGCCGTTCGAGCTAATGTACAGGCGCATGCCACGCCTGTCAGTCGATCAACAGATTGGTTTATGGGGAGACAGGCGGATGAGAATGCGTGAATTAGCAGAAGCTCGAAGAATGACCAACCAAATCTTGGCGAACGCACAAGAAGTTTCTAAGGAGCAGTCAGCCGTAAGGTTGTTGGATCGAAATGCTGTATTTGCTATTGGTTCGAAGGTTGAATACGGAGACCGGAAGAGTTCAGGCGCAACAGGACCAGGATCTAGGAAGTTCCTGGTGAAGTGGAGAGGACCTTATGTGGTAGTGGACCGTCGTGGTCCAGTGTATGTGATTAAGATTGAGAAGAACGAACATCGAGTGCACGGAAGCCAGCTTCGCAAATGGCAGGACATCCCGAGCAGAAGAGACTGCACACCAAAAGCATCGACGTTCCTGGGGCCAATACGCATATCGTCAAGAGAGCAAAGAAAACGTGGACGGCTTTTGTTTTAGCTGGAGCAATTTTTGCGGGGTGAGGAGTGTAGTGAGGACGAGCGATCGTAATATACTACTCACACGACTGTTATTCAATAGTAAGACCACAGCATATATTTTGACATTGAACCAGTCGGAGGAAGAAACGTTGGAGTGCAGCATCGCCCAAAATGGTCCTTGCCACATAGAGGAACTGAGCACTGGCGTCTGTGACAGCCGAGACGGTCTGGGACCGAGTATCGTGTGCAAATGAGTGTTGTTTTTTTAAACGCTTAACCCGTGTTGCTTTCTCAAATAAACAACCATTGTGCCATTCACTTTCTTGGATCACAGCATATTCCCATAATTCTGCTTAGAGTAGGGTTTACTGCGAATCATCTGACAGTTTGAGCACCAGAACCCGGGTACGTCAAGGTTGTTCCCTTTCACCATTTTTGTTCAATTTCGTCATAATTGAAATAATGGAGGACAGTCTGCGACGCTCGAAAGATGCCGGTGTGTATCTTCTACCTGATGGAAGACTGATTGATCTTGATTATGCTGATGACAATGTGTTGCGGTTTGACAACTTTCAAGCGGCACAAACAAAGCTTAACGCTATTTCGCGTTCTGCTAAGTACTTCAGAATGCGCTCTGCAGCCTCGAAATGCAAAGTGCTCCTGCAAGATTGTTGTGAACACGTAGATTTAATATTAGATAATGAAGTCATGGAAGTTGTTAACCGGTTTGTGTATCTGGGAAGCTGCATCAGCGGCGGCGGCGGAGGTGTAATGAATGAAATAGAGGCGCGTATTTCTAAGGCTATGGCGGTGTTTAGTAATCTGAGGCACTTATGGCGACAGAAAGGTATCTCTCTAAAGCTTAAGGGTCGCATATATCAGACAACAGTGAGAGCTATATTACTTTACGGCAGCGAAACATGGCCGCTCAGGTTAGAGGATGTGAACCGTCTTCAGGTGTTTGACCACCGATGTCTGCGTTCAATCGTTCGTATCAGGTGGCACCAGCGAGTAAGCAACGAAGAGGTTAGGAGGCGGGTGGCACCAGCGAGTAAGCAACGAAGAGGTTAGGAGGCGGGTGTTTGACACTGATTGTCAAACGAATTCTTTTATTCAATCACTACATTTGCACAGACTTAGATGGTTAGGCCATGTACCAAGGATTCAAGCTTATCGCTTGACACACCGAGCGCTGTTTGCTGACGCTGTGGCGGACTGGCGTAAGGTGCGAGGTGGACAGATGATGACCTGGCGTAGACAAATGAAATCGTTCACGAAGGGGTTGGGCACAGTAGATCGGGTTCGTCTTCCGGGCTGGGGCCTACACGACTTACAGAGTCGGTGGCGTGAGACGTTATGTGAGATGGCGGCTAGCCGAGCTCAGTGGCGTGATTGTTGTTATTTGGCCGAGTTGTCTGTGAAGTGAGTGTATTTGATGACGCGTGGCAGTGAAAGCCGTAAGGAAGCTGTCTTGCTGATGACGCCTTACTTCCACTTACAGCTCGGTTGTTTGTTTGCAAGGTGTAGATGCCTTGATTTTGAATGTTTGAATATAGACTTAGTTATTTTTCAGTGCTTAGGTTGCCTTCCCGTCCCCTATTTTCTTCTTCTTTCTTCCCACGTTGAATTTCTTTTTCCTTCGTGTTTGTGTGGCAGTTAAGCATCAGTGTGAACGACTGATATATTGCTGTCTATGATGATGATGCTGATGATGATGATAACAACCAGCTGAGATACGCTATATCACCTTTGATAGAGAGTTGTTGGCTATTTTTCTTGCCATCAGACATTTTCAACATTTATTAGAGGGCAGAAACCTTTATATTTATGCGGATCATAAACCGTTAGTGTACGTATTTTCTGGTAATTTTACGAAATACTCTCCCAGAGAAATTCATCAACTAGATTACATTTCTCAGTTTTCCACTGACATTCGTTTCAGATCTGGTTCTCTCAATATCGTAGCAGAAACATTATCCAGAGTCGGTATTGACGCCATTCACATTGCTGATATGATCGACTTTGTTAAAATGGCTGGGGCATAAAAAGACGACCCTGAATTATCAGAACATTCCCGACCATCTACTGTGCTCAAGTTACAAACACTTCCTCTTCACATTTCCACAGGTACTATTGTTTTTGATATCTCCCAAAATTCTCCCAGACCATTCGTACCACTGCCCCTTCATTGAACAGTTTTTAACAGTCTTCATAACCTGTTACATCCTAGCTTACGCATCACTACGATACTAATTTGTGATCGTTTCGTATGGCCCAGTATCAACACAGACGTTCGTGACTGGACGGGGAGCTGTATCCCATGCCAACGTTCTAAGGTAACTCGCCATACACTCACCCCAGTCGGTACATTTACCAATCCCGATGAACGATTTAGCCATATTCACTTGGACCTTGTTGTCCCATTGCCACCCTCACAAGATTGTACACATATTTTAACCTGTGTTGATCAATTTACTCGATGGCCAGAGGCCATACCTATTAAGTACAACACCGCAACTACCATCGTCAGCTCACTTTTGGAAGGATGGAGATCTGTCTTTGGTGTCCCAACCGTCATTACAATAGACCGTGGAAAACAGTTCGAATCACAACTTTTTTATGCCCTCACAAATCTCATCGGCACAAAGCATTTCAGGACAACAGCTTATCATCCGTGTGGCATTGGCCTCGTTGAACGATTTCATCGTCAACTCAAAGCTGCCCTGAAGGCACATGAAGACCCAACACATTGGACTGAACGCCTACCCACTGTTCTTCTAGGACTACGTTCAGCTGACAAGCAAGACATCGGTCATTCTTCTGCCGAACTTGTGTGGACCTTGCGTTTACCAGGACAATTCTTATCTCCATGGAAAACGAATGAATACACCGATTCTTCAAGCTACGTTCAACCTCTCAGAGAACATATGAGTAGTGTCCAACCGCCTGAAACTCGATAACACACTCGACGGACATTCCTCCTTTCGGACATGATGTCATATACGCACGACTTCTTTCGGAACGACACCGTTAAACCTCTTCTACCATCCCCATACGATGGTCCATTTCTGGGGATAAAAAGCAGCCCAAAATATTTCACCATATAGAAAGGCAATCACACCACCACCATTTCACAGGATCGTCTGAAACCCGCCCATATTGAGAATGACTCACCGCAACATCACCAAACATCTGGGTGGTGCAACAGCAACCCGAATCATATCAACACTGCATGACAAGAAGGAACACGAGGAAATCACTGTGGTTACCACGATGTCAGGAAGACGCGTACGACCGTCTACTGTACTATTAACAGGCATAGATGGATGACATTTCATTTCAGTTTGAAGGCCGAAAGTGCTGGTGTAAGCTAGTGTAACGGTTCAGTACCCTGCGCCGAACCCGACGGCTCCATTCTAGCCATCCGTTCGACGCATGTCGGTTTAGGGGACCGCGTGTTAACTGTCCCGCCCACTCACATATCCCTGGCTTATTCTCAAGGTCACAGACTTCACGCGCTCCACAGGCCAGCACGTGATTCAGCCGCACTTGTCTACTCTGCACACTAGGCGTGTTTCACCTCCATTCACCCGACAAGCTCTGACGCCTTTTTCCCTCAACGCTGCGAGAGGTAGACCACACACACGTGCACGCGCTTGCATCGACTGAGCCAACTCACGTGTGTTAATTTACAGGCACGTGACGCACACACGTGACGGCGACTGAACTTTCCGGCCCACAGCAAAACTTGTGATGCCACGCCTCGGATGGTGAACAGGTCGACAACGCGCAAAGGCAACGGACACGAGGACGTGAGCTACACCACAACTGTACATCCCCACATGGTATCCACGTGATCCTGTCCCTGCAACCCAGCCGACACAGCGTATACTTGAATATTGTTATCCACAGTTTTATCAACTTGGACATTATTTTGTAGTGTACGTGAGTTTCCTGATTTGCCTATTTCAAATCAGTTCCCTGTTCATGTCTATTTGTATTATACACCTTAATATTCAACTGTGTACTCATCTTTTGTCGCAGGTAGTGTTAGACTATAGTTATTTATCTATAGCCCACACCATTGCCTTACGTAATAGGACTCTCTTCTGTATCCTTATAAAAGGAAAATGATATTCCTGTGAAAACTATGTTGCTGTTATCTTTGCCGCCTCTCTTAGTCACGGGGGCTATTTAAACAAGAACTCTTGCTGGATTAAAACGTTTTCTATCAGTTGGTGCCGAGCATGTCACATTGACCGTCTGCTAGGGTGAACGATTTCGTTACGCAAACGGACAGTGCACTCACGTACGCCCGAGGAACAGAGTTCAGTTAGTTAGAGAGTGAAAGCCCGTACGTGACGCGGAAATGCTTTCAGTTCAGGTGGATAAGAGTTTCTGTCGGTTGCTGTATCAGAATAATAGAGCTGAAGAACGCCGATTGTTGCAGAACAGGCACCCTCATTTGTCAGTAGTATAGTGCATATATTTGGGAACTAAAAGGCAAACCTCAACGGCAGGAAGACGATGGACCAGAAGAGACTGTCGGAATGGTGTGTATGCACTATCGGAGAAGTGACATCGGGGCGAATGATAGCGTACTGCTACTCAATATGTGTGAGTGCACGTCATCCGTATAAATGAGTGTGCGTGTTGCTGGTCCTATGTCTTACCATAATCCGTACGGGAGTTCATTCAATAAACAACTTTGCAGGTCAAGCGTCTCTTACAGTCGCTACAAGATGAAGGTAAGTAGACTGCATTGAATTCTTCATGCTTGAAATTTCGGGGCATATGCGATGATTTCATGCTCAGTCACCCGGAGAAGAAACAATCGTTGTTTTGTGACATTAATTCATCTAAATCATCAATTAGCTGGAACTGGTTCTTGCATTAAAATACGACGTATTGTAAGCATCCAACTTTAGTATCCTCTAGCTCTCACCGACGCAAACGCGTTTGATATAGGTCGAATCGGTGCAGATATATTAGTGGCGCGACTATGGCTTGGTCATTCCACAATCACGTCAGCCTAGCAAAACCTATTACATAACCTTACTCTGGGAGTTTTGAAGTAAGCTACATAAATCCTAGCGGGTCATGTCCGTATTAGCTATTGGTTGGTAAGTAACTACTAATTTTAGTTAAACATATTAGGTCGTCGCCAACTACAATCTTCTCGATTACATTGCAATCAACAGGCTAGCGAATCCTATCATTTATGATGTTCACTCCCTATTAATTCTTGTAACAGAAGTGTAATGTATACGGCTTTTTCTTTGCACATGTTGATCGCGGTGTAGTTTGAAAGAAAAGGATTCATAAGTTTACTGACGAGCTATCGTGGATTTCGTGGATATAGACTAAAATTCACCCAGATTTGATGGGGATTTTTGCATTTAGATGCATCTTTCAATCAGCCCCCATTCGACTCGACACGAAGTCCCCACCAGTCTTACTCATCAGAAAGGTACCACAAGAGATATGCACTACTGGCAAGTACAATCGAGACGGAAACTCCAATCAGCTGTTAGGTTTCGAAAGGAGCGGGTTGGAGGCTTTATGTGAATTTGTAAGTTTTGATCATTTCTTATCAGTACTTCTCCCTAATCATACCACTTGAGAATATTTTAAAATAACAGACTATATCACTTGCATTGCTAAATAAACTACCCAGTTCACTGGAGGCGTAGCTCAGTGGTAGAGCATTCGACTGCAGACCGAGAGGTCCCCGGTTCGAACCCGGGCGTCTCCTGTGATTTTGTTTGATCTCGACCCAGTTTCTGCATCCTACTAACAACACGGAATCTCTAGGGGTATTTTGGACCAGTTTATTTTGGCTACTTTTAAGTAGTACAGATAACATTAAGAAAGAACGGAAAGGGGACTGAGAACCGTGCAAAACATACGAAACACATCTTAAATGGACTCAGAGTTTCAGCTACTTTAACGACAGCTGATGGACAGCTGATGGAAAATAGGTGCGTAATTTAGGATTCGGTATTTGTCCTTTGGTACACTTTTCCTGAGGAGGGCCGCTCTAGGTGATTGCAACGGAGATTCTTACAACTTGTTCGTAACGTTGTGTTATTCTCAATCGACTTACCAATAAATGGTGTGGGTTCACGTGTAAGCTCGGTCACATCAGTACTTGTTGGAAAAATCCAAACAAAATAATGCTCATCCTAGTTCTCACTAACGAAACACGTGTGACAATGAAAACAAAGATTCAACGCGTTGACCCCGTGCATTATTCTTGATCCTGGAAAATAAACCGTACGGAGAAAACACGTCAACCTAGAGAGGCACGGCGCGCGTTGTTTTTCGTTCAAGCATGGATGAAGATATTGACAGCTTGACTAAAACAAAATAGGTAGAAAAGTAAAACCGTCAAGAGTGTACAATAGAGTTGGACTATCAAAATATTGCATATTAAATTCATTACATTGTTCTCTCTGGGTAGGTTAGTGGGAATTACACATACCTTCCTTATTCCCGACAGAGAGAGCGAGAGAGAGAGGGAGGAAAAATGGTCTCGTTAACCAAAGTTAAGGGGCGATGTACGTAGAAGAAAATGACACCTGTGATTTGGGACAAGGTATGTAAAAGTTGAGGGGAAGAGTTAATCGCAAATGGTTGTTGTGCTGATGGGGTTCTTTTGTTTAGATCACCTAGTCTTCGGCTCGTATGTTTTTGTAGTGACCTGCGATCGTGTGGCTTCTCTAAGGATCCCGGTTGCAACC
>LUCH01005178.1:26974-44648 GCA_013368495.1 Paragonimus heterotremus | reverse complement strand
GTGGCTTTCTACTTCCGTCTGTCACCCATTGAACCCATTGAACATGCCATTTATAATAAACACCTGACGTAAGGCGCAGTATGATGAATATCCCCATCACACTGGTGAGAAATTAAGAAAAAGGTAACCGTGGGTCTCCGGTAAGCTGTTAATGTGGAAATGAAATTTACATCTTCGCAATGTTATGGAATTGTTATAACGTTCCACAGGGTTTAACTATTGTGGCGCTACATTCGTAGATGTCGCTTCCCTGATTGATGTCTGGGACTGAGCCTCAATTTGGTACTTTCCGTCATGAAGACTGTAAACTACTATCCCAATCAGACAGGTACGCAATCCTTCATTAAATGATCCACAATGTGCTCATGATTCCGTTTTGGTTTCTTAGACATTTTGGTTTACTCATTTTGTCGAACACTGGACACCTATTGGACACTGTTTTCCTCCATGTTACTCATGTATCCACTTAAAAATGGGCCAGTTTAAGTGTGTTTGCACGGTCTTGTTTGGAGTTTTAGCTAAGCACTTCTGTTAAATAATAAACAAAAGTAGCTCCTATAAGTTACTGTCTAAGGTACGTGTAGGACAATTTACGAAATCTCTCAGTGGGCTCACCTTACCTGTCAACTCATGCCTCTTGTCATGGCTGATAGGCGATGGAAAACTCGATTTTCATGGTTGGCACATCAGTATATTACAATGAACAGTCGTTTGTGATTAGAGGATATCATACCACGGGACAGATTTAACTCATGTTTTCCATAGTAGAACACACAGGCCGTTCGGTTCATCTTTTTACTGGCCAGTTGCGTTGTTTTGGTTGATTAAGTGGTTACTTCACACAATGGTCAGTGGTAAACGGTAAACTGGGGGTTCAGTAGAGACAGAATCTTCTTTGGTCTCGTCTCAAGGTAGTTTCGGTGAAATTACTGATATTAACGGATAATTCTGTATGACCATGAGTTGCAGATCTACAGTTCAGATCGGAGTAGAAGACTGATAAGGAGTGACGTTGCGATTTTGACAATTAATACGTGGATTCCCATCTGGAGGCCCAAATCAACAGGTTCTAGTCGCATAATCTGTTTCAGTATCCAACGGGTTCCTGTTGATCCGAAAGACAATTGTACTTCAAAATCCTATTTCAGACCTATCCTTACACATCCCTATAGGATTTCAGTTCAGTTTAGTGCACTTCGGATCACAGGACTTGAGGCTAGCAGCCGAGGTCGGATGATCCTACCGTGCTGCGACAAATGAAGAAGAAAAAATTGCATTCGAAAGTGTTTTGTAGTCTTCGGTTGTATATGAAACACAACGTCTTATTGAATGGGCATCGAGAATGTCCTCGATCAAGTCCTAATCAGGACTATGCAAGCGATCTCTTGGATGCCATGGGTTGATAGGTGAGGAGAAACAGTATTGGAATCACCGTCAGCAATCATGGCATACTCGGATTAATAGACAGGATCAAAATCAACGCTGGTGCTACCATAATCTTCATCAGACTCCTGGATGACGATAAAAATAACTTTCTGTTTGTGATAAGAGAAGAACAGCTAAGTTAAGACGAATAACTAAATAAAGAAGTCCTATGCGAGTTGTCTATAACTGGTAATAAAGAAAAGGTGAGAAGCGTAACACAGACGTGGACAGAGGAAAGAGAGAGCATTGCCATCACGTTAGGTAGATCCCAGTCCCCTTATCATCACTCCGTATCCGGAAATAATGCCAACCAACGTGCTTCAAACGTGCGCTTAAAGTCAGTAACCCTGGTGACCAACACCACCTCGGACGATAATTTGTTCCAACTGTTTACAACTCTACATGAGAAAAACTTGGCCCGAATTTGAGTCTTAGCTCCTACTTTCACAATCCTTAACTCGTGCCCTCTAAGCTATGAGTTTTCGTTGCGAGTAAACAGCCGCTCTTCTGCCTCAGATAATCCACTTTGGATCTTAATGCTTTCTTCATCTCTTTTCCGTCTTCCTTCTAAGGAGAAGAGATTAATTGGTTAAGTCTGGTGATGTAGTCCATTCCTCGAAATTCCATAAAGAACTTCGTAAACCTACGTTGCACCCTCTCTAGGACTTTAGCATCCTCGACCAAATAAGGACACCAGGCCTGCACGCAATAGTCTAGATGTGATCCCACGTAAGCCCTATACAGAGGTACAAGGACGTTGGGTTTCCTTGAGGCTACTGTAATCTTTAGTTGGTAGAGTGCCTGATTTGCTTTACGGGCTGCAAACATACACTCAGCTGACACTTTGAAGTCTCCAGTGACCTCTATTCCTAGGTCCGTCATCTCAGTAGATTTTTGAATGAGCACACGTTGCCCAGACCCTCCTATCCATCTAAGAGATTCCTCGGTCTCGACGCCCGTAGATTGTCTACGTTTCGCAACATTTCACGGGAGTTCCTAGTCAACTGTCCACTGGTGAATTTCATTGAGGTCTGGTTGCATCAAAGATTCGCTCCGGCGTTCCACGAGTTTCACATCACCCGCGAACATGTAACAGGGACTGCTGATCCTCTTCACCGAATCATTTGTGTATATTAGGGACGGCAGGGGACCTAAAACTGACCCTTGGGAAACACCACTGTTGGCATATGCAGTGTGTGACTTGGAGCCCCTCACATGCGCATAAAAACTCCTATTATGCCGGCACGTCTTTACCCATGCTAAAACACTAGGAGATATGTTAAATTCCTTCAATTTTAACATTATAACTCTGTGATTTACGGATTCAAAGGCCTTTCTAAAATCTAAATAACAGACCTCAACACATTCTCCCTTTTCAGGCCGTAGTTTTATCTAAAACATACCGGTAAGTTAGAAAGGCACGATCTCTCAATTACAGAGCCATGTTGCCGAGCCGCCACTAGTCTATACTTGGTAACATGTTGCGCTATGCTGTCCCTTAAGATCCGTTTAAGCACTTTCAAGACAATTGATGTAAGGCTCACAGGCCTGTAGTTTGAGGCCTCTTCTTTACTGCCTTTTTTGTGTATCGGTGTGACAGCGGTTAATTTCCAGTCCGCGGGTAGTTTGGCTTCACCAAACGATTTGTTAAATAACCCAGCCAAAGGAGCTGCAAGTGGTCTAAGAATTGCAGGGTGAATGTCATCTGGACCCACTGCCTTCGTAACACTCAGCTTAGCTTACTGATCCCGTACCTCTGCAGCAGTGACTACCACCTTTTCCATAATGGGTACATCAAGCGCGAGGTCAACGTGCGGTGACCTGCCACCATCCTTTGTGTGCATCTTCTTAGAGAACTGGAGCAACGCTTGGGCCTTCCCTTCGTTAGTGGACGCGTCCTCTTCTTGCTCGTTACTGATACACCCAACAGACCCTCGGATGAAGTCTTCGGATTGGACGTAGTTGTGATACGCCTTTGCGTTTTGCTTGACTCGCTGAGCAGAGTTCTCGTATGCTAATCGGCACTCCCGCTGAACCTGGCTGGCCTCGCGTTGTGTCGTAGTTTTGTTTTCCCTCATAAACACTTCTGAGTTGGAACTGGCAGTCATTTCTGACAAATGGAGTGTAGGAACGCGTGTAAAAGAAGAACTGCAAACGGGTTTATTTGATGATCTCGGACCTTCACTGATCTGGCACTGTCTTAGGCGCGAAACCAGAAGATGACCAGTCATGCCATAGCATGTATCCGCGCCTCTTTTATCGCTTCTTTCGCTACTGAGAAGATGAAACCGCGTGTGAAAATCGTTTTAAAACCTCATCGTGGAACAAAACAGTCAGACGTACAAAAATGAATCCACGAGCAGTTCCTCTTACTAAGACTGGCTGTTGCATTCGGCATAAACCGATTCTGATTGAGATCGATACTGTCTCGAGGAAGATTCATAAATGTTTACTAACTACATGCACATCCTTTTCATATGAATTGCGCTATTCGATTGCATTGTTTAGGTTTCGATCGTGACTCTTGTTCGTAAATCACTTCAACTCCCAAATATCCTGGTTTGTATGGGTCAAGTTTAGTGATTTCTGATTAACCTTATTCGCAATTTACGTCCACTGACTCCTAACACAGAGACAGAAGCGTAGTGGTTATTGTAGGCACTATACACTCACCACACCTTAATCACAGGGTTATCTTTTCGTTAGAGGTAGCAACATATTTGGAGCATTGTTATGGGTAGGCAGCCCCGGTAACCATTCCGAGCAGACATCTTACGTCAGCGAGTAAGATTCGTCATATAAATGCTATTATGGATTTGGTGGGGTTTTTTAGGCACTGAAGAAGAAGGTGGTTTGAGAAAATTCGGTAGTAAACCAAAAGATCTGTGACCCTGCATGAAAAGTCTCTAGTTAGAGACGGCAATTCTTTCAGGGTTAAGTTGACAAAGTTTGTTGTCTATGATTTCTATTATCTTCCTAGAGTGTACATTTTCCTTCGGAGTGCTTTCAGTCAACTACACGGTTATGGTATGTCCGTTTATTACTCCTAGGCCAGGATTAGTGCATACCTACGTCGCCTCAAACCCTGTTTAGTACACGCGTACATCCACGCACAATAATGCGCATCTCCGTGCATGCTACTGTCTCGCACACCTCTTTGATGGTACCCGTTTTCATTAACCCATGTGAAGACCATGCACATACTTACTCACTCACGTGAATCAATACCCGTTTGTTGAGATAAGGAGTCTAACTTATTTCATTCAGGATAGACCGCTGTGGACTCCCTATCGCTTACGCATTTGCGAGTCCGATTTCTTTCTGATGGCGTGGACGCTGGGAGCATCCTGGGGGAGTGCGTTCCAGTGGCGGCAGACTTATCGACGAAGACTTGTCTACAAGCTAGTCATCCCCTATGATGGTCTACTTTGAGAGTGTCTTCTGAGGTTCAAGGTATTAGGTGCCTTAATAAAATTACGGTTGAGGTGGGATCGATCATTTAGAATGCTGTTTTACTCGTCAACGGACGTTGACATAGTATGAGAGAACCAGCCTCGACTTCCACCTCAAGGAAAGGTCAATCATGCTGACTACATTTGTTCTGAAAGTGAGATGTTTGGATGATCCCTAGCTTCGTTGTCAGCAGGTGGAGTGTAGCGTTTGTTTTTTGTACCTTGGAGTTGCGCTTTGATTCTGCTAAAGGTAGAAGCGTGCCGTTTACATTGTAGGCGTACGAGTGCTTGTAGCGAAGGTGTAAGACCTTACACTTGGCCTTGTTGGACGGAAACCGATTAGCCTATACCAATTCAGAGACTGGATGCAGTTCGGCCTGTAACGAGAGCGACACTCGCGCGACCCACTGGAGAAAGTGGTGTATTAGTATGTGTTGTACCGGTTCATGATTATGATACAACGAGGGGGAACCGACCCAAAAACACCTAAGTTTAGAAGAAATGATAAGGATTAAGTTAACGTTGACTGGGATACGAGAGTTAGTAAAACTGGCTTAGGTGTTATATGCTAATATTTTGTTGGTTAGGAACTGATTAAAAAAAGGGTCGTGACGAGATACCTAGGATGAAACAGGAAATTAACTATAGAAAGAAAGCGTTGAAGAAACGTGCTGTAGTAATGCTAACAAGAAAAACCCACCGGCGATCTACTTAGGTATCTCGATTATTTGCTAAGTCGTCGAATTCGGTTGGGTGTACAGTATGATTCAGCGTCACGTGATTGAATGTTCTTTATTGCTGCAGCGAAAGTATGAGTGGTCGTGTAAACGTTCGAATTTCGTCGACTGTGTCGCAAAAATCTGACTAACGATAGTTGTTGGAGAATGGCTACAAGCTTTTTTCAGGAAGATGTGCTTTCTGCATTTGATCGTTTCCGAAACCTATTTCTTCTTCCCACTTTAAAAGTTCTAATCTTCTGCAATGCCCCTGGCTTGAAAATGTGCATAATTTAAACGGTTCCAGTGGTTCAATGGTCCTGTAGTTGATGTACACCCATTTTAAGTCTAAACGTGGCCGCTGCATTGTCCACTTATCAGGCACACAGTATCACTAATATTGATGCCTTATTATTGCAAAATGCGCTTGGGTCATATTGCAGCATGTTGAAAACACTAAGTTGTGGCCTGTACAGTAATTTCTTTTTTAAACGAATGCATGTTAAGTCATTCTTTTACATATCATGGACGCATTCGCAAGGCGCGCGAACCATCAGGTCGGCAGTTTTGATTATCCTATTAATGTACATTTGGGAGAAGTGCTCAGAGGTTCGAGGTTGGGGTGTCAGGTGTTCCCATCAGTCCGCTGCATCCTTAATAACCTCCAGCTTGACGCCTGCATGTTATGGGAAGCAAGTGATGCGGGCGTAAGCCTTCAAGACAGGGAAGATTGTGAAACCCTCCAACTTACTTTGTGGATGTGTTTTAGATTAATTCTAAATGTTGGACATCCTTCCTTACTATCGGTGCTATTGGCTGAGGCTCAATCTCAAGGATCTGCCTTATGAATTTTCGACATGTGTGTGAGTAGTTTTCTGTGGAATAATTCAAAGAGCGTTGTAAGGAGACGTCGATTTGTGATAGTCCTTTTCAATATTAATGTACACTTCCTTGATGTTTCAGGGTCTCTCGGTATGACTGTTCCGAGATCTTGTTTGGTTGCATTTATGGAGTGGCTGACGACCTATACCTTAAGTTACCTCGTTCGTATGCGTACTTCACAGAATTCTCATCCTGAACCATTGACTCGTAGACGGTTCTCTACAAATGGTTTTTACTGGAGCTTGAAGCTTTCTTACGATATTTATCCGTTCTATGTGCATTTGAAGTAATTAGGTTTTAGAGTTATTTGCGTAAGACAACAATTGAAAGTGCACAATGTCTGTCATATCGTTGATAAACGCGCTGAGTGAAGGTCTGGGGACTAGCTCTGTGGTATGTTTATGGAAGCTGGATTCCCACGACACGACACGTCGTTTTCTCCTACAGCGAACAGTCGCGAATCTACATAATTCTCAGAGCCACATCCACGTACTATAAGGCTATGCTGTAAGTGGGTAGCCTCTCTGAGTGCAGTGAATGGTAGACACAGCCAACGATCCTCTTGGGATCAAAGAGAATGACCTCCATTTAAATACTTCCGTTAGTGGTCTTTCCGCTCAAGCATCGCTTCCAGTAGATTCGAGGTCCAGGACCTATCTCATCGGAATCGTTGCTGGTCATTAGCGGGCAGTTTATCACCTTCAATATGTTTTTTGTTGCCATCTAGACTATTTACAATCACTTTGGCAATAGTGGAGAGCAACTATCCGAGGCGCAAGTGAACTTTTTATGTCCTATAGCCTGTTTTATAAACGAGTATGACCGCCGCGCGCTTCTATGTCTTTAGAGGAATGACCGTCTTCAAATTATGTTGCAACTGGGAGTATAAGGATTAGACTGTCACGCTCAGACTTTCCTTACCACTTTCTTGATGCCGCCGTCTTCTGATGAGTTCCTTAAGAATAATGGGTCTCGTTTTCATCATACCTGTTCTTTCAAGAAGGGGAAAATATAGGTTGATGACCACTGAACAGTATAGAATTGTTTTACCATGGCTCGCCCCGTAGATTTCCTTAGCTACCCTTGACCGCTTGGCACATCCTGTTTCCGTAGTTTGTTGGCAGTAATTTATTGCCCATTATCACATGGTATATTGCTCGTGCGCGGGAGTTATCCTGATCGTGATTTCAAAATTAGGCTAAAACCGGGTTTCTTGTAAAGCCGCTCCGGCTCACCAAGTGATTGTAACCCGCCCATGACAAGAACGTTCTTATTCTTGTACAAACAAGCACTCCGCAATCCTTTAAAGATGCTGTCAACGGTGGAAGTTGGTTTTCTGTTCGCTGTATTTAGCTGACAGTCAATGGGTGCGATACCTTTGGCAAGATTCTGCGACGGTTAAGAGATGGTTTCGAGATTTGTGTTTTGACTGGTCGCACTTCGAGGTCGTTTTGGATGTGTAAATCAGACTGCATCCGTTGCCTTGCTTGTTGTATCCTATGTGTTAAGTACCTCTCTGTCACACTTTCGTCATCTGACACCCCTTGGAGAGGCCAGGTTGTCGACCACGCCTATCAACGTAGGTTTACCTATGAAACAGCAGTCTTTATGCCCCTGTATTTTACTTCATAGACTGGACATTTGTGTGCCAGTACACCAAGGTCTAGAACGAGAGAGAACCTCGGGTTCATAGTGCCTACTCGTGGATCCGCTGAGATGTTATTCGGTAACATATCGACTTTGTTTGGTTCGGCGTACATAAGGTTTTCGGGATTGGATAATCATCTCTCGGATCGTTGTGATCGCTATTAGTCTGGCTGCTACTGCAACGAATACTGAAGTGATTGTGGTATTTAAGGGCACGGTTACCGCTACTGCCTAAGATGCAGTTGTGGTGGGCTTTTGTAGGCATCTCTACAATCTCGTCTTTCCGCACGCGGGTTATCTCCTAATGCTTGATGTGGTCGGAAGTTACCGCTGTGTGCGAGGACTGTGCACTTGATAGGAAGTTTAGTATAGTAAGATCCGGCAACCCGGAACCCAAAATGCTAAGGAACTGGAGGGCGCCGAATGCGGCTTTTGGTAGTTCCTGATCTGTGCTGAGAAATACTTCATCCTTGAAGGTCATTCTCAAATGAAGCATGCAGATGTGCTTCTGTAAATTCAAGAATGTAGTAGGTTGTTACAGTGCAATGGTGATTTTCAGTGAAGGTCGACGTTCTTATCCAGCCCTTTGAGTGATAGTGGTAGACTTCCTCTGATGCGGACTGTTTGATACTTGATGCTATGTACTGGTAACAGACGAAATCACCAGACGTTTAATGTTAAAAAATGTATCGTGTGCTATCCTCAGTAGTTTAAGCTGGCCATCGAATTCTCCACCGACAGAGACACTACGCTTTGAAAGCTAATGGATCTTTGTGTTCGACATCTCAAGGATATTGCAAATGTCAATCAACTGTTTCCGCCCTGCTTTCTCCCGCTCGCACAGCGTTGGCTTTCAGTTTTCTGAGAGGTTGAGTACACTGAAGTTGTTCACGTGAGAGCCAGTTTGTGTCGGAAGCAGAGCAACTCTACTCTCAACGGCTAGGTCTTCCTGGTTAGGATTTTCATTGGTTTTGCTCTCGTCGAAAGTCATTTAGTGTCCGATTTTACTAGTTTCTTTTTAACAGATATACAGGGCTGCCAAGGATGTATAACTAACCTCAACCGAGTGTGCGATGTTGGATTGGGGTTTCAGTAGCTAGTTTGGTCATGACTAAAGGTCCGGTTGCGGTTGTTGCTAACTCACCGACCCTCGAACAGATTTTCTCTTTTAACCCATTGGTGTAGGTTCCCGTATGGTGTAAAATAGAGGTCACACTATTTTTGGTATCGTTGGGGCTGATGGTCGGTAGTAAATCTTGACTCGTTAACACATAGTAAACATATATGAGTAGTTCTCAGATCTTGAAATGCTATCAGAACTGGGTATAATCTTGAAGTGTCTCTGTCACACGCAACTCGATTCCACCTACAACGAAAGTCGCTCCTAGAGCTGATATTTACCATGCACTTAACGCAGTTTTGTCGTAAGTGCCAATGAGACTTGGAATCAACAGGGAGATCACATGCAAAACAGCTTTTCTGTCAGCAGTATGGTCAAAATGAAAGCAAACATCCCAACAGACAATGTTAGTGAAGAGTAAGACGGTCAACGGGACAGTCAGAAATAGTGACAAAATGGGAGAAAATATAGTGATTTAAAACATCATCATCGTCAACATGAACAGCAATATATCAGTGGTTCTCAGTGATGTTTAACTATCACATCTAGTTGTATGTAGTTAAAATGCTTTTCAGCGTTTACAGTACGAGTAGAAATGATACAGTACACCTGTGCATTGAAACATGTCGTAGAGTTGGCATATTTGTTCTTGTTTCAGTCTGCCAAGATTTTTGTACGAACTTTCTAAATAATTTTGATTAGCGGAGTCACCCAGCCTACAATGACAGAAACTCACTCCACGTTCAAATTTCAAACCATGGCTTTGTTATGTTCCAGCTGATCGCTAGTCTTTTGAATGTGCTAGTAATAGTCCGACGCCCCAGCTAATTATTCTCTTAAAACTCAGCTCTTTTGAACATTTTTTGTTTTGGGTTCACGACCACATCTACTTCAGAAGCATTTGTAAGAGAGTTGCATAGAAAACTAATGCATTGCTGTTAGAGAAAGACGTAAACAAAAATTCGAGTTAGGCTCCTCATCAATAGCCGCGATCTTAAGATTCCTGTAGTGCTTTCAGGTAACATTTCGAAGTGTTGCTGCTCATAGCAAAGGGTTGATCACTTTTAACAAGTAGCTATTCTGTGGAAGAATAGGAAGGAGTGAAGTTTTTGCATAACCTTTCTAGTGGCGTGATGCTGAACACTCATTGTCGGTTGTCCTGATCCGCTTCATTGTCAAACGTTTTAATACAAAAGACTAGGAATTGATTAGGAACGAAATCATTTGGCGGTCGATAATTTTGAAATGAAACTTGCTTGCAACTTGTCTGAAGCTATTGACCATCTTTATTTCTCAAGAGTAATGTGTAATGTGAATTCTTTCAAATTTCAACATACAGGAAAATAGCTCGCTTATAATGAATTTTCTAAACGTTTTTAATTTGTAGCCTAGAATTTGGTGTGCTCAAACCGGACTCTTCAGAATTCCAAGAACGTCGTAAGCTATTGGAAAAGGTAGGTCGTCTTTGTAAAATTCCTCATTGATCTGCTATCTAGGCAATATTTTACTTCGATAGTATCATCGCCCATACCGTCTTCGAGGTAGAAAAAGACAGGGCAAAAGCCGAGTCTGAGGCGCTGCTTGAAGCTGAACTGAATGCTGGTGATAACGATTTGTTGGCTATTCGACATAAAATCTATGAAGGATATTCCGAACGTTTTAATAAGTTGATTGAACCCAAAATCTACTTATTTCTGGGACATTTTCAACTTCTGCTCCAGCGATTTGATGACGCCCTGTCTGCCTATTTGAAGTATGAATCGCTCTGTCCATCCACAGCTTCTCAGGACTGTGCCTTTCTGTACGGTCTAGGCTTGTGTACTTTCCGATTCAACGCATTCCATCGGTAAGTCGTGCACATACATGTTAACATCATTCATTTACATTAGGACTTTGAAAACCTTCCAACAAATTCTATATCTACAGCCTTGGTTCCCCAAGGCAAAAGAAATTCACATCCGTCTTGGGTATATCTATAAGATACAACGTAACTTCGAGAAAAGTCTGAAGCATTTTCGTCAGGCTCTCAACGATTCCACCCCGGCAACTTTTAGCCGAATTGAAAGTAATATTACTTTGTGTTTTATTACGTTTTCAGTTCGTTTTCACATTGCACACTTGTTTGAGGTTTGTGGTAAGCCCAAACAAGCTGTCACTGAATATCGACAGCTGCTGGACGTTGAAAAAGCCAACGCACCCACCCATATTCGTCATCTTTGTTTACGCCAGCTTGGTGAGTCATCTTATTTCTGATCTCAAATGAGCATCTCGCGGTGCGCATTCACTCCAGTTTATCTTTCCAATCCGTGGTTCTAAGGCAGTCGAGGCCTCTAACTACCCTATCCCAGCGAATCTGTTTGAAGCACTGCGAGGCTTGATTTCACCGGGTTCTCGAAGGTTAAGCCTATTTCAGATATGTCTTGAGCTTTGTGATCAACTTTGATTATAATTTATTACGCTGTTTCAGATTGGTTAATTCAGTTCGTTCAGTTGGTCGTAAACCGTGGCTTGTGGTGGCGACTTCAACGTTTTCTTTATCCGGTAAACAAACCAAAAAATATTAAAGTGATAATGGAGCCAGTGCAAAAACATTAGGCTGACGTGGGTGATTAGGGGAGCTCTGTCTAAAGGTTTAGTGGTATCGCCGCTTAGTATTTTCACCTCATCGCCTACTTTGATCAGAATTTGTCTCAATAAAAGACACCGGGTGGGGTAAACACGGTATATAAGTGTTTGTGTCGATCGCCGAGATCTGCATTGAACCAACAAAACTGTCAGTGCATCCTTCATTCAGTTGTCCGATTATATGCCCGGCATACTTCGTAAATAATTATTTCAAACGATATCTTGTATGCAGTCGTGGATAGACAATCTGAAGTAGCCTCATCACTGTGAAGTCTGTCAGTTGATAACAGACTGTACAAACTGATGGACATGTTTAACGTTTTGTTCCCCTTCGAACGATCACATTTGTAGATAAAGTGTGAATAAAAGCTGCTTTCCAACATTTTACTCCACTAGCTTGGCTGCATCATACTGGTGCCTGCGGTCCTAAAAGTGAACTTGCTTCAGAAAAAGATCTTAACGTGCAGTGGTTACAAAACGCGCTTGAACTCGACAGTACCAACGGAAAGACTTGGTATTTACTCGGACGTTGTCAGGCTGCTTTGAATCGTGTACAAGAAGCCTTTGCCGCCTATCGGAGTTCCATTGACAAAACGGAGGCCAGTGCTGATACATGGTCAGTGTGTGTTGTTTTTATAGGGGCCTTTATTCATTTTCCTGCTGTTTCCGTCCTTCTTAATCTAATTAAACCCCCGACAGTGTCAGCTGCCAAGGTGAATCTGGAAAATGAAACTGCTTCATAGCTGATCAATCTGGTATTCTGTATATCCGAATGCACCCGATTTATTTACCGTAACGGTGTATGAAATATCTAGTCAAAGTCAACGGCAACAAAGAATCTGGTAGATGTTCATACATGGATTTCATGAGCCTATGAAAAACAGCTGTAATTTAGAAGGAATTATGCAATTCATGTATACTGTACACCTAAACCGAACTTGTCGATATCACAGTTCTGAGACTTTGCTGTTTGGTAGCCTTAATTAGGTGGCATATTGTTTCGTGGCGTTTGTAAACCCTGATTATTCTGCCCGGGTTTCCATTCCTTCCATGGGTTGATTGTCAGCTTTTGTCGTTTATTTAGTTTTTGTTTTCCCCATGGTTTTTCTTATCTCTTGAAGATAATGCTAGTTTTACTAGTGAGTAATCAAATTTTTCATTTGTCATGCGTTAAACGCCAGTCATTTGGCCGTGGCACTCAACGTCCTTAATAGATTTTTCGGCTGGCCCACTCTGAAAATAAATGCCTACTGTGAGCTTCCTTTTTGCTAATGCTTGTCAGTGGTGATCAAACCGGAAAAGCGCTTTGACAACTGCTCCAGTGCAATACACTTAATGCAGTCGTCACAGCTAAATGTTCACTCGCAGATACTTGTGATTAATACCGATGTCGGCCCTATAGGACAGGTCCAGTGTGTGGTCAATTTCACTCCTTAATCTAACAGTGAGGGTTTACCAGTCAAGTTGAACGGATCGATCCCGTTCACCTTGAGCAGTACTCACACCTGCTGAGGAAATTTGAGTACTGTTCACAAGCGATTGTAGCTGGATGCATAGGTATAATGATTTAGCTATCCCTAACTTGTGACCGGTAGAGTAGTGTTCAACACGCTTTCCGTACAAGTATCGTGATTGGAGTTCCATTCCTGGTCCTAACAGTGATGTACACCATTGTCAAACGCTAAAAAGTGCAGAACTAAAGTTTAATGTCCTCCAATGAAATGAGTCGTCTAGAACGTTCTAGCTTCAGTGAGCGCTTGCTCAGTAAACCGTACTTAGCACGAAGCCCATGTTGTTCGTTACTCGGATTACAGTGTTTTTTCCTTCATACATTTAGGTGCTCCATCGGCGTCCTCTATCAGGAACAGAGTCAGCCGATGGATGCATTACAGGCGTATTTTTGCGCTGTGCAGTTGGACAAATGTCACGTGGCCGCCTGGGCCAACCTGGGTACGTTGTATGAAAGTATGCAGCAATACAAGGAAGCGCTGAAGTGTTACAAGAATGCAGTAAATGCGGACAAGAACAATGAAGTGAGTTTGAGACACTGAGCTCTTTTTCGTCATGTTAGTGAAGCCGTCAGAGGGCAATTCACACCCTCATCATTTGTATACATGTGCTTTGTGTGAAACCAAACAACATTGTCAAATAAGGTGAAGAGTGTACAAAATGATCCATATTTTTTCCAGTTTAATATATCTTAATATCAATTTTGCATGTTTATATCAATTTGAGATGTCCCATGCGGGCTAGTTAGCTTTTCAAGACGTACGGGATCGCACGGCTAATATGCACACGGGTGGACTTTAAAACACAGGAATTGGTTGGCTGCTACAGAGTGAGAGAGCACGGTCCTTCCACATGCTGGGAGTAAACAAAGCTGGCTCGTTTGGGTCCAGTTACTTGGGACATGCTAACTTGACAACGAAATACTCGAAAGTGATGTAGGTACATCTTAAACTGGAGAAGGTGTAGATCGTGAGTGGTATTCGGTTGAACACGCGACAAACAAAACTTGACTGTTCGTCGTTTTTCCGTGCCTAAAGCTGTCAACGGCTTCCCATTGCTCCGAAATTCGAGTTTTAAACCTCCATCACGGCAGTAAACCATGACCGGGTAGTGTTCTACAGTATGGTTCAGGCTTCTGTGTATACTTGTGTTGCGTTCCTTATATTGGATAAGTGTTAATCGGCATGTCACATTTGGTGATAAGTTTGTTATAGACAACCCTCTTGGACACTTACACAGTTGTAGTTTTAAAGAAGTCAGGTTGCTCCATTTTTTAACGGCAAGGTAGCTCCTTAAAATGAAGATTTTCATTTTATCTACCCTTGGTCCACCATTGGTGTATATCACTGACAAATCGTGTCAAACAGCGTGCGTTTGTCAGAATTGATGTTTTCGTTTTCACACCGGTCGCACGTTTGCTACTGTTGAGTTTGTAAAATGATTTTTTTTCTTCACAATCTGAGTCTTCTGATCATCCCAGTCAGATGGAACTGTCAAAATCCACCAGCCACTAGTTTCTTCACTCTGGCTTGTCATCCCCTATCCAACCCTAACGTTTTCAATCAGGATGAAACTTCGTATACAATAGTATGTTTCCTCATAATTCCTAATCAGGCGTATTTGTTTTCGGATGAATAGTCAGGATGAATGTTCAGGAGAGTTCAGTAAGCATAGTTCAATGGCACGATGAAAATGTGAGCTTGTGTGATATTTGCAACCTCGTGTTCCCATTTTCTTTACAAAATGACAAATGGCAATGCGTTTTTGATGACACATCTGCAAAAGTATTGAACGATCAGAATACAATACATTCTGCCATTCCTATAGTAGTATACGACAAGGTGCTGTTTTGCCTCGTATTATTTTCATCCTACATATTTCCTTACTTCAAGCTGAATATCGCCTACAGTTGATAGCAGCTTTCGCATTCATATAAACTTTAAGACTAACTTCTTTAAAAAAAGAAGCACCAGATCCGAGTTTTTCCCTTGTTAGACCTCATCAGTAGTGCATATACTTGCCACAACCGGGGCCAGAACTCCGACCATGCTTTCATGAGGCAACCGTGTTGACCATTGCGCCATCGACCTCACATTAGCCACGACTGAATTATCATATGTGAACGCTCAGCCACATTCGTTTGTGAGGAATGATCGGGTAACCCGATAGTCTCAATGGGAAATATAATTACTACCTGTTGACTCCAGTTAATCGTCCCACGATTAGGAATCCCGATACGGGTCAAAATGTCTAGTTTCGTTTGGCTTGGTTTTTTAACCTGGATCCTTCTCTTTCATCCCAGTTGTTTCATTCATCTTTCATAAGAGTTTACTACCTTTGTTACTTTCCTATGCATCCCTTTCGGGGGCCGAGATCGATCAGCCCTTTGAGGATGGCCTCAAATTAATGTGTACCCATCACTACCTTAGAAGGATTTCAAGGTGGTTTTTTTCAATCAATTGGTTCTCTACAAGAAAAGGAAGTATAACAACCAAAGAGAGTGACCCACATTCTTCCCCGCACTCCCAATTACCTCGAGTCCCTCGTGTCCGCCCACAGCTCGTGAGTTTGCCTTTTTGGCCTGTACCTTGCTGATACTATCCAAGAAGGCCGAAACAGCTGACGGTCACTTCTATCGGTGGCTTTCATTGGTAGTTTATCACCTCGTTTATATGACTTCATTCCGTCCATTTATCCTTTTCTCGTCCACACTCACCCTTTGCTTGTCACTAAACCACCTTCTGAGTTTCCACGTCACTTACCAATTTTTCATTCATATTTCATTTATCTTTTCCAATGGATTCTTCGTTGAACTAGTCCGTTCGTGTGCGATATATTTTTAGTTTTGGTTGCTGTCATTCTCCGTGAACAATTTTTTGAAACATTTCTGCAGATCAAGCCGGAACTTCGGTCACGTTTGCTCATTCTGCAACAAATCTTACCGCGACTTCCTGAGAAGCTTCTGAGTGGTGGTACCCACTCCGGTAGCAATCCAGGAGTTCCATCTGTGGCGAACGCAGCTGCAGCTATCAGTGGCGGTGGAGCTGGTCCAGGATGCACTACAATAACGAAGCTTCCAACTGTGGACGAAGCATGGAGCTTGCCTATTCCAGCCGAATTGACTCAGCGTCAAATGCAGTTGATGCTCCAAGAGGCTGCAGCCAGTGGAGAGGAGAGTGGAACAGGTGGTCTGTACGATGACAAAAATCTGGCCAGTCTGTTGTTGGCGGCTCCTGTGGCGTCAATCTTGAGTAAAAAACGCAGCGAAAGACACCATTCTTCTACATCAAGTAAGGGGTTTTTAGAACACGTTTCAGTAACTATAGTTTGACACAAGGTAGTTGTGTGCCTTTTAATCAGTTCGTTGTCAGAATGTGTCAAACTTGATAGTTTAAAACAAGGAGAACTTAACTGAACGAAACAAGAAGAAAATTAACTGTTTTAAACAATTCACCAATAGTATAAAGTTGTGCTGTAACGTGAATTGAAATCCACTGTTCCTTGAGAACGAAGATTGGCAACCACAGATTGTGTGTCCAGGAGACACATTTATTTATTAGGAACATTAGTTACCTGCAGCTCGTCAGTGAGTTGAACTCTACTTTCCACAGTGTTTGTAACAAACGCTCATTTGACACACCATTTGGTTAGTTTATAATAAGAAAACTTGGACTTCGATAACATCTGTTTATCGTCAGGTACGTAGTGTAAATCGTCAAATGAGGATAATCGTTTGGCTGAATCCTATAGGAAGTAGGAACCACAACCAAAGCCGGATGATAAAATCCAAAGAGATTCTGTCTTTGTATCAATTGTGACTTCGTTACATTTTGCAAGATGTCGCTGCTTTGGTGTTGATTATATGAATTTAAACGGGAATTTCGGTTAATGAGGTAACATCCAACCCCATTCCTGGTTTTGTTCTGTTTCATGAATCATGGCGACCCACAGTCAACCGTTGTTTAGTTTTTACCCTCAGTGTTTCAAATAGGCCCATTACGATAATCAGAATAAAGACACATAGGCGAACATGTTTTCGATAATTAATCTTCAAGCCAGTACAATTATATAAGGATTTAATAGAGTTAGATCGAGATATCGATCAAACTTATTACAGAGAAACTAGGTCACTGGTCAGTCAGTTGGCGATGGCTTGATTGGTCGGTTATGTCATGCTTGTCCATTGGTTTGACCGCGCAGGTTGGCCATCGATCCAATGAATTTGTGGCCACGGTAGGTGCAGCGCCTGAACAAACCGTTTTTGATGACATAATACCGGGTCAAGCAACCTGATTCCA
>LUCH01005178.1:3866-23994 GCA_013368495.1 Paragonimus heterotremus | reverse complement strand
TGGAATCAGGTTGCTTGACCCGGTATTATGTCATCAAAAACGGTTTGTTCAGGCGCTGCACCTACCGTGGCCACAAATTCATTGGATCGATGGCCAACCTGCGCGGTCAAACCAATGGACAAGCATGACATAACCGACCAATCAAGCCATCGCCAACTGACTGACCAGTGACCTAGTTTCTCTGTAATAAGTTTGATCGATATCTCGATCTAACTCTGTTAAATCCTTATATAATTGTACTGGCTTGAAGATTAATTATCGAAAACATATGTTCGCCTATGTATCTTTATCCTCATTGCCCTCATTGGTGAAACTAACATCCTTTGCTACTTTCTTTTGTAGTCAATGTCGTTTTTATCACTCGGGTTGCGTCGCTTTTTTGAGTGAAAGGAGTTCTGATTGTCACCACATAAAGGTTTTGCCGGGAGGCTGGATCTGCACGTAGTGGTGATGATCTCTACATCTCGACGGTCTAAATTGGTTTAAACCTGTCAGTACGTTGGTCACACGAATAAATGCATCCGTGGCAGGCACGTCAGTGAGTAGAGATCTAAATATCTGTAGTCTTCTCGGCATCCATGTTATCAGGTCGAAAAAGGAACAGTCCACCGCTACTCGTTCGTTGCCTTGCGGTATTAGCTATTAGGTGAAAGGCTTTGGTTGAGTACCCTGCCCACAGACTACCGCCTATAGACTTCCTGGAAGTATTCATCGTCTTCACATTCAACCGTGGCATTTTGTACTGCTACCACCCGAACATAATGATCGCCTCGCAACCTAATGTGAGTCGCTCTGTCTGCTGCATACAACGTGTCTATACAAAATTATATTTATTCCCACTCGTCCTCCACTGCTGTAAAGCATATTTCTACTGAAGTTCAGCCGCTCTTTTTTTGTCGACACGTAGTTCCAACATTGTCATTCCGGCCGGGGATATGAACGCCTGAATCGGCCGACTTGATGCAACAAACACTAGAGCAATGATGCTCATTTTCCCAACATTGCATTTTACAACTTCAAAGTGTAGCGTATTATTAAAAGTTTGAGTTGGTTTTGACCCTGTCTTTGTTATTGAAAACAAGCTGCTGGGGATTGTCGATCACTTCACCCATCCTGGGTAGTGTCATCTCATCAATTTGTGATGTTGCTGACGAGGTATCCACAAGTATAGCGAAATCACGCTCTGTTTATTATGCCACGTATTTGTAGTTTGGGTATATCTGGTTTCTGTTCATTTTCCTTTATACCTTGACTACCACTTATTCGTTCGCTCACTTAATCCTCGGTTGTTTTATCCCTTGTATAAGCTTGGTATATTGTTAGCATTCAGTCTACTTGTGGTCTGTCAGTCATAGTAACGAACCTCTTGTGATTTAGTAATTAGAAAAGTAGATTTGATCATTTCAGAACTTTCCATCAGGAGTGATATTTTCGTTTATTCTAACAGATGTTCACAATTTCGTTACTGTTTTTTTTTATTTCGTCTCTTGTTTGCACTTCTAAAGCCAGTTTCAATGCTTAACAAGGTTGGGAATCTTTCTGCCTTTTTATCACCAGATGATTCACGCAAGTCTGGATCAGAGGCTTCTGGCGAAGGTAACTCCAAACGGCCTCGTCGCGACAGTTCCCCGAATGTGATGCCACTAAATGCTCAGCAAGCGCAAATGCTTCACACACTTCAGGTTTGTTAAATATAACCTCCGCCAGATTCGTCATATCGTGTGTTCCTTCACGTCTGCATCCGAAGCGTAATCAGGCACATTTACTGAAACTTGTTTTAATGTCTAAGTAGAGTTTTGATGTTGATGGATGCTGTTCTATGTGATCAGACTGCCACACACCGATGGCTTCTTTATTTTGTAGTCGGAAGTTATTCCGGATGCTGAGTGTTCTAAGGACCACGTCATTTTAAGTGCAACTCTGTCCTATAGGCCGATCGGATCAATGCGATGGACGGTATTCACGTTCCACTTGAATAGCTCACTGATAACTATGTGGGACCGCCTCGTTAATTTTCTTGAGTGGTGCATCAACTAACAACGGTGATTTATATATCTTTCTGCAACCCGGTTAGCCGTACTTCTGTGGTCTGTCTCATGAGATTGTTGACCACCATTCTCTGGTGGTTCGCCATTCTGACACTTATTGCTGGATCGCGTTTCAGTCACTAGACGTGCGTCCGACAGGTGTGAATCAACAAGGTCGAAGTATATATCCACCATTTTGCCACTGGTCACTAGGACTACCTCTGTGCGAGATTTTTCAAGTTATGGGGCATGGTTCCAGGATTCTAAAGCTAATTCATTTGTTGATCCCAAAGTCGCTTCTATCAATTTTTCAGAAATAATGCCAAGAGAATTACAAGTAACTGTTAGGCGCTTCATTAATGTTGGTGGAGTTCAACTATTATGTTTGATTCAACAGACCTATGTGGGTTTTAGCTGTAGATATCAGTTATCGTGCGGATCATACTCAGATCTTCTGTGTTGTTCTATATGAAGCCCACTTTACCTCTGACAACTAACCAGTTCCCGACAGTCAATCAAATTCTAATCATGGTGTTGTGCTGATTTGCAGAAACTCGTCAGCACAGACGTTCGGTTGTCGGTTGAATGTACAGTGCATGTGGACAAACTTTGTTGGCTTTATTTCTGACCAATAACAGCGATTGTGGGGGACATGGCAGATCGTATTGAGGTGTTTCATATCATCCCAGGTTCGCGACTCATAAAATGAGTAATTCGTGGATACTGTGATACCGATTGCGTGTACTGTTGTTGTTTTAGGCACTTGGCGAATGTGGAAACAGTTGTACTTAATTGGAAACAGATCTATCTGTCGAGTGACTAATACACTTAGCTAAGTCCAATGCAAGGAAGAAGTGACCACATAACGCCAGCTACCAACAGTTGATCGTTATTAAACATTTTCAGACCAACAGTCGTAAAGCCAATATTTTGAAACCTTATTAATCAGCCATTAGCAGCATACGTTTTGCCCACCTGGCGCTTAATTTGTATTGCTTTAGCCATGAATATTGACACCACCACAATTTCCCATGCAGTAGCCAGCTCCTAACGTACACGTTTTCTATTAGTTCAGATTATTTCCTGTTGTTTCTACTGAGGGAATTGTTTAAATACGATAATCACCTATATATATATATATATATATATATATATATATATATATATATATATATATATATATATTGGAGACCCAGCTGTGAAAAATCAATG
Source organism: Paragonimus heterotremus (assembly GCA_013368495.1). Lineage (NCBI taxonomy): Eukaryota > Metazoa > Platyhelminthes > Trematoda > Plagiorchiida > Troglotrematidae > Paragonimus > Paragonimus heterotremus. The sequence goes on along the minus strand of LUCH01005178.1, from coordinate 20,755 downwards.
CTTCAGCTGGATTCTAACCAGCGGCGGAGGCAACATGTCCGAACACGGAAGTCGTTCTACCTCTGATGAACAAACTGACAGTTTGTCCCTCCAGTTCCCTAATAAATACTGTCGGTAAATGAGAAATCTGAATAACCGAAATTATGATATGTTAATGAACTGCACGTTATATCATACTATCTTGTGACTCAAAACGTGGAACCTAGTGAGTGAAGGAAACAGTGAATATATGTACAACGGTTGTTCGAAGCAAAGCCATTTGCAATTGTTCCTACTGTGTACGGACTCAGTACTTTTCCAAGCAGGGTTTGGATAGCAGTTAAGTAATGCACGTGCCTGGTTCCTTCGTCGAGCTTCAATGTCGGACAGCAAAAAATGCATCGGCGATCATTGTGGGCTGTGCAACTCTGCGGTTTGTTCTAGGTTTGAGCTCGAAGCGTTTCACTGGAAATGACGGTGGTCATCAGATGCAGGGTTCGGGTTCCTCCACAACACCCGTTCAAATTAGGGAGGCGCGGTCATATTTAGCCTACATGCTCCTAGTAGGTCACGAAAATGAATGGTTTACACCCTGAGGGCTGGAAACTTGACTTTTTATGGTCTACACACGAACGAGCTGGCTGTACGTGAGTGTGTCTAGCAAATGGTTACTTATGTCGACCGCCTTTGGTTTAGTGTTCGGGTGGGCTTATTCACGTATGTTATGTCAATTCTTTAATTGCGAAAGTTGAGATTGTAGCCCGTGGAAACAGTAGATTTGGATATTCGTAGAAATGTGACTTTTAAGCGAAACCCACTCATTTCATATTTCACCCAATGCATCTCAGATTGAAACCATTATTCACATTGGCTCGCGCCGCCGTATTTTACTGACAAGCCTCACCAACGGCAGCACATCATCAGTTGATCCCGATACCCAACTGCTATACACTTATAAAAGTTTGGGTTTGGGATAGATTCGAACTAGGTACAGGAACTGCTGCTTTTTTAGATCATTTGATGGGTTCCATATAATGTGGAACCATGGAGGGTTGATCGGTCTTTGAATGGACTGTGGGACATGACAGTCTCAAGACCTGATTGAACAAGCCTTGATTATGGAGTCGAACTGTAATCGCCCCAGCTGTGGCCGGACTTCAACACTTCACATGCCTCGACTGACGGACGTTAATTTGGGTAAGTCTTACGAGATGTTGTTCGAGTAAACTGCATGATTGAAGTCAACAAGATGTGCTACACTTGCACTGATGTCTGTCGTAGTAAATCCACTTAATCCGGACTGAGTGATTTGTACGGGTACGTTCCGATTGAATTGTCATTTCTTTGTCTCACGTATGTAGCTGCATAAGACATTGACTAATTATTACACAGAAACAAACGCCTTCACGACCTAATAGATTCATCATATGTCCATTTTAACGAAGGGGTGAACTTTCTGTTTGCATTTTTTCAGATGCAAGAGACAGCCTTGAACGCCTCGCAACGTCACCTTCTCGTAAAGCTTCAGAACCAAGCACTTCGTTACCACCAGCACCGCCTTTCTCAACGATCAACACCAGGTTCCACTGAAGAATCTGATACCGGTTATGTGAAAGAAGGTTCCTCAATCAAAGTCCCTCCTGTTTCAACATCTGCTGACACTGCCAACACGGGAGCCGAGGAAAATGGCAATCCCTCAAGCATATCCGGGGCGGATCCTGTTGATCTCTTTCCGTCGGAAGATGATCTACCGGCTGTTGTAGGTAGTCCGGGTGCTGAGCACTTACCAGAAGAGGATTTAGCTTTCCTTACAGATGACCTCCTGGCCCAACTGAATCGTGCAGAAGCAGCTGCGAATTTAGATCTCGTTGAACTGGCTCTGTTTGCAAATGCCACTGCAGCCTCCGAGCAACAGCGTCCATCTTCCAGTGGTGGTCAAACCTCAGATGACCGTTCATCACGTTCTCGGTTAGGGGGTATAAGCGCTACGGGTGACCTCCAGCGTGATGCGGTGAAATCGGAGAACCCGAGGTCGACAGTGGGCCATTCTGTGCCGATGGATTGCCCTGAAACCATTATTTCACCAGTCGGTTCTGGTGAAACATCGGGCGTCAGCCGTCGGCCTAATTCTGATCCAGTTGATTTGTACACTTATTTGACAAGACCGTTACACACTCCTGAGAGTGTTACCGCATCTCTGAACATTAATATGTCGGCTTCACAGGTGGGTAGATATTCTTTTGAACATTACTTGTGCTCCTATAGGCTCACGTGCTTGGGGTTACAATCGTTTGGTTGTAACTAGCGGCGATGCAGTCAGTCTGCTGTTTAGAAGATGCTTACCACACTTTATCCATTTCAGAATTAGTTCGTGGATTTGTAGTACACTTGGCAGTTCCACGTTTCTCATTCTGCTGCTCCGTGTTTACTGTGATCGAACAATATCTCTGCTCAACTCAGTGGACCGATTTGTGCCACAGTTTTCTGGTCGATGAGGACAGGATATGTCCTGTCGTAAGCGCTTCTAACTTGCGACGCATTTTGTGGTTTCCCTAGCAACCCGCCTGCTCTAAAGCTAGACTTATGTTTCATCAACTGCACTCGGCTGTTAAAGAAGGGACCACGTTTTTTCGGTCTTTACGGTCAAAGTTTCCGCTTGAGAATTAAAAGGTAGCCCGTTTTGGTTTGAGCAATTCGAGACTATATCTGCCGTCATGCGACTTTGAAGGCCGCAATCACTTCGCTTACTTACTCATTTCATATTTCACCCAATGCATCTCAGATTGAAACCATTATTCACGTTGGCTCGCGCCGCCGTTTTTCACTGACAAGCCTCACCAACGGCAGCACATCATCGGTTGATCCCGATACCCAACTGCTATACAACCAGAACCGAAGAAAACATTGAGGAAGTACAAGCTGAAACATTAAGCCTGGTCCTTTCGTATTTCTCGTCGTGTTCCTGTGACCTAATCCACATCGATTCAACAACGATACCTGAAGTAATATGTAACTGGTTATTTAACCCTTGCTGTATATTGGGGAAGATTTGCCCAGTTTCTGAATCTGCCATGACCCTAATCACACATTCCGTCAATGATAGAACAGCATCATAAACTTTTCCGAATGATGTGACTGCAGTCTGTCAGTTGGACTTGAACTCTGATTTTATCCTCAGAGGCAGTATATATGATGCCCACCGCGTTAGGTCATAACGGGCAAGTGGTATCCTCGTTTTTCTTTACCGGTTGCCATTTTGATCACAAAGATGTGCCTTTCGGCAAACATATATCTTTGTTGTATTCCACTGCACGTCTGCACGGCAGTCCGTGTAGAATCGATAACATTGTAATTACCTGAGACGCACCTCTTGTGGTCGGCGACTGTAGACGCACATCCAATATTCCACACTAGAAGTAGTGAGCCACCGGTGTGCGTTTGGAATAGGTAAATAAAGACGCTGTTTGGTCACCAGAGATTTTGTGAACCACATAATGATAAATGATCATACTGCAGGTTTTAAGCCTAAAGACGGAAGACCTCTTATCTAGGTTCCAATAATCGATCTATCATTAATTTTTGCAGTCTGCCCGTGTAAATCAGCACAGTAAGCTGGTCCCTGTTGAACGTTTTACTTCCCTAGAAATATAGTCAATAGTTTTCACACCATATTCGAAGACTTCGAAGCCTAATCTTAGTTCTTTTGTAGTACTATGTGAGTTACTCAGTGAGTTACTTGCGCAGTATTTGTTAAGGTTGAGTTCCAAAAACGAAATGTTTGCACCCTGTGGCCTGTTTCCAAGTGTTGATCACAGTTAGCTTACCAACTACAGACCAGTCGTATTCACATCGATTGCTTTCAAACTTACTTAGAGCCTAAGTAATCAGCAGCGATGCGATTACCTGATCTGTTTTGCACCCCTACCAAACAACCGGCACGGGTTTTTGAAGGGATTTTCTCACTGATCAGAAGTAGTGAAAAAAGTAAACCAGTCGGTGCCACCTACCTAGATTTCTCTGAAACGTTCGATAGATTCGGCCACTTAATACTTTGTGAAAAGCTTTATACATGTAAAACTAACGGATGCATACTTTCATGACTCTGACTACTTAAAGGATCACCACTTCAAGGTGTGAGTCAATAGCATATTCCCGGACTAGCGCCGAGCAACTAACGGTGTTCCGTAGTGTTATATCCTAAAACCACTGTTGTTCATCTCATTTTTGTCTGAACGTTTGTAACCTGTTAGCACTCCACTCCTACTGTGTGTCCCCTGTCGCATCAAAAGACATTTAGTTGGTGCTGAAAGAAAAGGTATATAGTGTTTACATGCTTTCTGTCTTTATTCTGTGGTTAGGAAACGGCCTGTTTGCGCCAAAGACGTCAACAGACTTGTTGCGTTTCACCATTGTTGTCCCAGCCAATTAGTCCACACAGAGTGGGATAGTTGCATGAGCAATGCGGCCATTCGCGAACGCATACCTTGCGACGCTCATGATGCATGGTCAACTAGTCATGTTACACAGTCTGCAATGGCTTGGTCACATACTTCACGTACCAGCTGTGCGTTTATCGTAACGTGCATTGTATATTGAGTATAGCAACTGCTGAGTGGAACCGCCTGGCCATGAAACATAAAGGTCATGACTGTTCCACTCGGTAATGTAGGTAGGTATTGCAATCATGTGATCACTCAAGTCGTTGGCTGGAAATGCTACCCGAATTGCAAGTGTGCCTCAGTCAGTGGCATACTTACATTCATATTATTTCTGGTACTTCTGCTTAGAGTTCTATCGATTTTTGGCCTTGTAATAAAGTTTTATACTGAGGTATTCCACGTCACCGTTGAGATTAGAGACGGTCTAAACGACAACACTTTCTGTGAATGAATGGATGGACGATAGTGACAAAAATCCGATACACAGTGGACAATGATGCGGAGGACGAAAAGCTACGCAGAGATGTAAACGTTTTCCACAGCCGGGCTACCCTGGACGAGCTCCTGTTTAGCACATCTAAGTGTAAGTTAATACACCTTAGCCACTGGTTCCTTACAAGATGTTGTCTTGAAGATGGCAGCTTGGACGCTACTACGCATTAACAGGTCCTTAAAACAAAAATCCTAAATGTGCTCTCTCCGAATCTCGCTTCAGTAGCCAAGAAAGCTAGTTGTGTGCTCTAATGTTGGCGAAGGTTCAGTCCAAAATCTTTTCAGTGACGTCCAGTCCACTGATACGCCCATATCGCGCAACACTCAATCTTCCTGTCTATGTTTAGTACGAGGTATTCTTATTGAGAAGGTCCAACCGCGTAGGGTCGAACCACTAAATAGATTAATACATGCGGCTCGTTGTCGTATCTAGACTGTCTATTTAAACGCGGTCGGTTTTCTTTTTAGTCGACGGGCCACAGGTTACTTCATCTTCACATAGTCAGCTGCATACTTTTCCAGATTAGCCTGTCACAGTGACTCGAGTCAAAAGACGCCTGCGCCTATACTTCACCACAGGTGACTTACGCTGCACCTCCTGTGGTTTCACTGACATCCCCTCATCTAGTGTAAATTCGAAGGAGTAATACTGGGACAAGTGTGGGTGGAATCCGTTATGGTTCAGTCAGTAACTACTAACTAGCCCGTTGATAGGCTAGTGTGAAAACGAAACCCATATCTGTCGGATACAAATAAACTTCAGAGACTTCAATGATAATATGTATGCTCTGAAGAGATGTGATGAAAATATAATGCAAGATGTATTTCAGTAAGGCAACACACATTAGCACATTCCAGATAGGATTATGAAAGCAAACAACGACGTAAATTTGGATTAAGAACCAAACGAAATCTTCAGTTTACGGTGCACAAATAAAGCTGAGGAAGTTGAAAAAAAGTAGACCACCATGACCCAAGTTTCCAAAAAATGGAACGAGTGGCTTACCAGACTACAGTGGTTGGCGGCTGACAGGAGTTAAAAAAAAGTACATTTTTGACTTAACCTATATGCATCCAGTACACTGGCTGACTCATCGTTGACAGTATGTTGTGAGTACGTTGATGACTTGGTAATCTGAAGCGGTCAGCGTATTCGTCACCGTGCCGTATTGTCCGGTCGCTACGACGTATGTTGCTTGTTGTTCCTATGCGTACCACGCATTTGGGCTTTTCTGTCTTACAAGTGTCGTTCAATTCACTTTCGAACCACTCTCCTACAGGCGGCTCAGTTCAAGGCTACGTTTCCCCATGGTTTGAGATCAATATTACAACGGAAATACTTAGGTAACATCCTGATATCACAGTTTCTTGCCTCCAGCATTTTGCCTATCAGCTTTGAGTTGCCCGTACAACAACCGATTCGGATTTCGTTCATCAGTCATCCATCGAACGTGTCGCGGCTTATGAAGTTGGTTGTTCCTCAACATGAGTTCACTCCTTTCTCTGTCCGCCCGACGGAGTACTTCAGTATCTGAAACGATGTGCGACTGCCAATTGGTCACAGTGTGTCTTAGGACTACAGGTGGAGGTGACTCAGATGTCGCGCAGTCCAGTGAAACGATATCCATTTTTCACTGCTTTACACCTACGTGACCAACACCATTGCGTCATAGACAAGTAAACTGATCATTTTTGTTTACGCTGCGATTCTTCCAGACGCGTCTTTCAAGAAGTGCAAAAGCAGTTCTAGCCTTGATCACACGAGTTTCAGTAGTCTGCCCAGCCATCCGCAGTGCATTCTTTGGTGCAGATTCCAGCTCTTGACGGAGACGGTTGTGTTGATATCAAAACAAAACTCGACTGCCGCGGTCGCAGAAACCATAGTCGTTGAGTGCAGTTCTTCTTCACCGTGAACAGACAACAAACCGTTATCCGCAAATGGTGCCATCCGAACGGTAGAGTTACACAGCACACTTTGAAAACTGAAAGGTCGAATATTCAGCACATGACAACTCGTGCGATAGTATGTCTAAACACCATCCTCCGCTTTCAGAGAAGCAGCTGAGTAGCACTGCGATCAAATGTAAGGGGCACATGTGAGACAGTTTCGAACCCATCAGAGATCGACCAACACGACTACATTCCGGTCTTCGTATCCGCATCTACCATTTTAACCAAATGGACGAACTTACCTGGATATTCAAAGTAATCATGAATCGTCCACAATGCCTCACGACCCACAGACTGAAAAACCTTGAAAAAGTCCTCAAAGCGAGCTTACAATTACTGATCGCGCTTATAACACCTTTAATTAGCAAGTGATTAACACCATGTTGAAAGTATTACGACTGGCTCAGAATCCACACTGCTCCTCATGAACATTTGTCTCCACTATTTCGGCGTTAGGGCGATTGAGCAGGATTTTTGTGGAAACCTTCGCAGCAAGGCTGAACAGATTATTTCCCCAATAACCATTGGTGTTTTGCGTTTCCCATACCTTCAACTAAGAGTACAGTGAGAGCGTTTTTGAGCTTCTACTGCTCCGTTCGCAGATGAAATGAACTAGCTGGGGCGGGACACTTCCCAAAACCGCGCCGCCTTGCCCCAAAAGTTCCCATGATAATCCATTTTCACCCACGGCCTTTCCGTTTTTTAGTTGTGCCATGGCTCTCTAAAACTGTGTCAAGTTTAGAGTAAGGACAAGTGTCTCTTTGGTGGCTTGCTTTTAAAGGTTATTCACTCATCCAGTGAATGGTAACAGGCCGAATCACTGAGTTATCAAATTGCTTGATTCTTATGATGCCTTTCGGTTGTATGCACTAGGCGTCAAAGACCTCATCCACTAATGTCTTAGTGGACTGTACAGAATAAAAACCGCCTCAAGTAGGTCACAGAACTCGTAGTGTTGCTGGCGGTCAACATGAGTCTGCAACAACTCACCTTGCATCTTCCACCAGTCGTTCTCAATTCAGCAGAGTCATTCAACGAGTTAACCTCGAATGCTTACTGTTTGGATCCACAATAAAAATGAAGGTTTCATTCTTGTGTCCTGTCAGGCTGGAGATGACCGCATCGTCGTCTTCGAACTAGTCCCAGCGTTTCTAACACTGGCTGCCGCTTGTTTCAATGTCTTCTGCCACGACAAACTACTAGAGATGCTTGCGCATGTCGTTAGGGGTAGTGAATGTTGGAGCACCTTTGGGAAGAACACATTTTAAGTCCTTTCTTCACTTTTGTGCTCAAGCAGTTGTTGATTTCACTGAGCCATGTGGCCTACACTCTTCATCGACTTTCTTCTTACTAGTATGATACACAACCCTTTCTGGTTCCTCTTATTGTATAACATGCACCTTCGGTTGTTAGCAGTATAGTGCGTACGCTCGAGAACTAAAGGTTAGGTCTCAACACTAATGGAACCGAGTGTATGCAATATGGGGAACATGTCACAAAGGCGAATGACAATGTACTGCTGCCCAACAGGTGCAGACACACGTCAGCTATGCAAATGACTGTATGCGTTCATTGTTCTCTGTTCCACGTAACTTGTGAGGAATTTCGTGCAGTGCACAACTTCGCAGGCCAAGCGACCTTTGCTATTACAGTACTTTAACGTGTAACTTTTTAGTGAATCCAAAAACATCCCCCTCACTGATTTCCGCTTCCGACCGCAATTTCCATTGTCTTTGACCATCAGTACTTGGGATCCTTTGGACCACAATCAGGAAACCGGATGGAGCTAACAAAACTAAATTTTGGTGCCATTTTCCCCAGTTTTCTACGTAGAATCGTTGAATGTCTATCCAACCACGCCTAGCCTGGATAGCCAAGACACGATATGGCAAGCGCCGATTAGACGTTTAAGATTTGACCTGGCCACCCTTAACCAACAAAGGGGAGCTATTGATTTCAAGCACACATCGCTATACCTCATTATTAATCATATGGTACTGCCACCACACGCGGACCCGCTGGCTACGACTGACAAAAGCCGATGGTCTACGTACCCGGAACTACCAGGTTTTTTCGTCTTCGAACAGTGCAGCCCACGTCAGCCGTGACACGATTATCAAGGTAATCAGCTTCCAACCAAATACAGGCTGCTACCAGCTGGGGTGAGTGTTAGTTCAGGTCGTTGACAACCTTAAGGAACACTGGACATTAGACTGCGCGAAACTACCTTCATGCCTTAACCTGTTTTAAGCTACAAGCGGTCTAAGGCTTCTTGGACTGTCTATGCGTTGTCATGAAGCTTTGCGATATTGTCGGCTTAAGCTACGTCTGCGCTCCTGTTTCCAAGGTGAAGTTCCACATCACGAGTGGTAGGCTGGTTCAGGACCTTGTGCGTTACATCGTCGATTGCAAATTAGAACTGAAAAGGAGAGATTAGTTGGTCTTGCTGCGCATCACCGGAGGCAGAAAAGGATGACGATAGTCTGTCATACACCCTAGTTCTCCTTGAGGTATTACTGTATAAAACCCTTTAGACTGTCACATCGTCATCACGTACCTCATTTCGCAACAAACAGTTTCAGACAACTTTATCGACAGTCTATCGATCCTTCTCAGGACGAGGGAGCTATTTTAATGTTCCGAACTTTAGAAAACAGAATGTGTAATATTCCCTGTGTTATTTAGAACAGGTCGGAGAAGGATTGTCATAATCGGCTGTTGAGAATGTGAATTTCCTTTCAGATCTCCACTTCTGTTGGAGGTCCTGTAAGCATAATGCAGATTGCGACTGACAACGACTGTCCTCGGAATGCGACAAACACCGCCGTGGACTGAAATGAAAATTTATAAAGAATCTGCGTAAGGACCTTGAAGCTCACTACTCTATCCAAGCTGAACAAATGGAGAAAACGTTTTCATCGGAGAATTGTTGGACGCTGGTCACCTTGATTTGTGATTCCACTGGCCGTCGATCGGGCGTCAGCGAGACTGTTCGTGAAAAAGATCCCTCATGAATCTGCAACCTGTCGCGGCGAATTTACAAGTAGATTGAATCCTTTATGGATCATTTCCGTTGGTCCGAGCCAACTCATTGAGCTGTGGGTGGTGGAAATTGTGCGGTTAGCTATGGCATCCCTGGCGATCCTCCACCTGAAAACGAAATGGTTCTGGTGTTCAAACCATTGAAACGTACTAAAGCCGTGGATCTAAACCTTCTTTTTCTAGCTCTTTCGGAAGATGATGGTGAGGAAATTTTATTCCAGCCGATCCCGCTGTTACGTTCCATATGGAATACTGAATAGGTACCTCATCACTGGTGCCTATCAACAGTCGTTCCCATTTTCAACAAAGATGTCAGGACACCATGTGACAAACGCGGAGGTATTAGTCTCGCCCCCATCACATGCAAGTTGTTCAAGGTTTTCATAGAGCGGCATCTTCTGAGCCAGGTGAGTGAAGAACAGGCAGGTTTTCTACCTGATCGTGGGTCTATGGATCATATCTTTACCTTACAGCAGACACTGAGGCAAGAATGCTTAATTTTTCCGCCAACGATCGTGGTATGTTTGAACCTAAAGATTGCTTTCGATTCGGCTGTCCAACAGGTTCTCTGGGGCATTATTCGTCGCAGAGGAGTCTCGACAGAGTGTGTCAATTTGTTGAATTCCTTATATGCACGTTGTGAGTGCAGAATGCGCATTTATTGGCAACTAACTGAGTCGTTCTTCATATCAGATGGCGTTCGATGGAGGTATCCGATCTTTCCATTTATTTTTCAACTTTGTGATCTACCATATTCTGTAAGGAGCTCTCGGAGTTTTCGAAGATCTCGATGTGGAGCTTACCCCAGGTAATAAGCTTTCTGATGTAAAGTATGTAGGTGACATTGTTCGGCTCACTTTTTCCGTGGAGACCATTCTGGACCAACTAAGTGATATGGCTGGTCTGAATGGTATGTACTTCACGTCTTCAAAGTTACGACATTGAGGATGGTATTGATCCAGTCTTTGTTATTGTAAGCAGTCTGCTGGAAGCTGTCGATCATTTCACCTATCTGGATACTGTCATCTCATCAGCTTGTGGTGTTGCTGACAAGGTGTTCACGAGGATTGCAAAGCCACGTTGTGCATTTGTGAACGTTCTTCCTGTGTGTCCTCGCGAATACATCTGTTTATTCAATGATTACACGGTTCACACTGTGTGTATGTGAGTGTACTGGGGTTTGATATATGGATCAGATACGTGGCCCACTCATATGGAAGTTGCATCTAGGCTCTCCGTATTCGACCACTGTTGTCACTGCCAGCTAGCCTGTATGAAGTTGACTGACCGTGTGAGCAACACAACAGTCAGTCTGTGTCTTTGTGATAAATGTACATGTTCGTGTTGTGTTGAGTGCATAGAGTCCACTGGTGGTGTTTGTGTTCTCATGGTTAATAACGTATATTCATACGTGTGTCCATATTCATGAGCGATCCGTCTGATAGCATATTCTTTCTCGTGCCACCTAATAGAATTTCATCTGCCCGCCATTCCGCCCACTCCCTTCGATGACGTTTAGATTATCCTGAAGGCCGACAAAATAACGACTACATAGTTATCTTCGTTTGGTCTTGGTATGCGACTAGTTGCGCTATACAGTATGATTGACCGAACATTAACACATTTTTCACTTTCAGTTGTAACTGTTAGTTTACTCATCAGCGTTGACACGATTGAACTATTTAGTGATGATTTTGTCGCTTTTCCATGTTGAGTATCCGATTCCCTTAAAGTGTTTTCTGTCATGCTTTCCTCCTGTTCACACTTTTAGATCATCAATAAAATTCGCGGTCTTGGCCGTTCCGGCGGTCCATGGTGGCCGAGCATTTTGGCGGAAGGTGCCCCAATCCCAGCTCCTCCATCGAAGCCATATCCTCCACCATCCAAGGACCGTTTGCTTCCACCTACACCGAGTGTCTACCTGGAAAGCCGTAAGGATGCGCATTCCCCGGAATTGATGCGATATTGTTTCTCGCAACCTGCGGTCGTGATTCGTGGTTTGGCAGCAGCCTTGCGCTTGGACTTAGGACTGTTCTCGACCAAAAGTTTGGTCGAGGCGCATCCAGACCACCGCATTGAGGTTAGGGTCGTTATGCACCCAGTTTGCGTGGTCTCAATCAACCATGTTGTTAATACAATACTTCCTCAAAGAGAAAAATCTTCCCGGAGAGCAGAATTTGTTCTTCGGTTAAGATGTTTCTTCTCGGGAGAGAAATGTTTCATTCCATGAAATTCACTCGATGTGAGTACAGCTTTGCTAGAACCGACAAGATATTCACTTGCTCATGGTAGATACTAGGATCCAAGGAAAACTGTTCCCAGTAGAGCAGTATGCTTTAGCCCCTCTCCAACCGGGAGGTAGTTTGGTGTCAACTTACCCAAGCCTGCAACCTGTTAAAACGGTTATACAGTCCCCATGCAATGATGCAAAATCATATGTCGAGGTGAACAATATTGATAAGTGCATGTCATTTAGACGGAAAAGATATAGGAGAAACAATCTAGTCGGTGTTAACTCATCTCATGTGTTTGCGGTCGTGTAACAGTATAGCTGTACACAGGCTCTCATGTTGTCAGGCTACGTTGGCTTGGAAAAAATCCTAATTGCGATTATTGGATCCCGGAAGCTCTCGGCTAACAATGCAACGTTATAACCACATTGAAATCCAAGTTGAGATAGACAGTACAACGGGGGGATTTGTACTTTATTGCTATTCAGTCATTGTTTCGAAAAGATTTAAAGAACTGGGCAAACTTGGTTTGCCTAGTCTTATTTTCCAGCAAAAAGGACTAGCTGTTATTGCAACTGTGGTGTACGGGTCAATAATGACTGTTTCAGGTGCTTAGATTCGGAAACGGAACCCCTCAAGTCCCCTGTTACTCACATTGACTGAAGTTCACGTCTACGTCTCTCAGCGATTATTTGGTGGACCGCGATGTGACTTGTTTTAAAGGGCGAACGTGCCGTTGTATAGTCATTATTCTATATTCCTTCATATTCGTGTTTATATAGGATTTTCGTTTTCTAGATCGATATGTAAAAATTACTTGAATGGATTTATATATTTTATTCATTGGCCATGATATTAATATGTAGTCAGCCTTGATTCGGTTCAACCTGACTACCGTAATGGTTTTCTTTCCTATAAGATTAGGTCCATTTCAAGTTCCCGAAAATGTTTCCTATGTGGTTTTTGGAAGGTTGTTTATTCAGTGAAGATCCATAGTGCTAAAATTGTCCATACTTCTTAAAAGGGTTTCTTTCACAGTGTTTCTTCTGTTATGATGAAAACATTTACTCCAGCCTGCGATTTGGCCACCGTAATGGCTATATTTGGAAGATAAAAGGATCATACTGAATTTTGCTAATGTCTACCTTGAAATCATAGTCATCCTTCAATACTTCCAAGGGGATTCATTAAAGTCGCTTGTCCATGAGCCTTTCCTTTTGACAATGGTTGATTCATCTTATCACCAGTTTGTCTTCTCAGACGTTAACTCGCAGACGCAAACTGTTATTGAACCTGTACACCCGTTCGATTCTTCTCGATCTACAGCCCTAAACTTTGTTCATCATATCCGAGTCTCTTATGTAACATCTAAAGAGCAGTTATAAGATGCTGATTAATGTTCTCTTTCATTTGTTCCGGTGGGATTGAGTGAATGAACGCTTAAGTGAACCTGCTCCCGTGCATCACTCAACCTGGATCTAGACTGAGATGAAGTATCTGTTGTATTCTGTAGTTATGACTCACCTCTTCGATAACGGCCATCTTGTGAACATGGAAACGCTGTCCAGAATACTTCGTCAGCAACATAAAATAACCAATCCTAGCGGCTGTTAAAGCTCTTTACAGCGCTATGATTGCTGTGGCCATCAAGTATTCACCCAACCAACAAAAATTTTTATGTACCGTTGTCTAACAGCCGCATCCATTGGCTGCTGTTCATTAAGCTTCTCGTAAGTGTGTGTCTAATAAGTTACTAATGACGTGACTCAGTATGTATTAAACTGATCGCACTTTACGACGATTGCGCTTTCAAGGGAGTTCAGCTTGCAGGCAATTGACCAGTAAAAGTGCGCTACTTATTTTCAGAGTACCCCGCATCGTTGGCTGGTTTTCAATTATATCGAGCGGGTGAACCGAAGTCACTTTTGACATTTGATAGTTATACCCTCAACTTGTTACTTATTCACAAGGTCCGTACGCAGATACCTCAACCTCCGGATGTGAACCATGACTCTCAGGGTCGTACAGTCTGGTTTTGCGAGTCTCCACGAACAGTTACCACAATTGCGAAATTCGCTGCCTACCAGGCGCGGTCCTTCATCGAGGCTGTTCGTGAGGAGAAATTTACTCTGTCGCACCATTCACCAAATACTGGGAGTCACGTGACACAAACTCCACCCAGTGTCAGTCACGGTAATGTTGTCGAGAACGGAGGGACGCCTCTCAGCGGTAATTCGAGTGAGTATATTTTTCTTCATGTCTCACGTGCATATTTTTCACATGTGCATGTATCCATATTCGGTTTGGTCAGTTGTCAGATGCATACGGTATATTTCTAGCCACATTTTTCGTGCAACCGAAAGCTACTTTTCGTGGACGATTATTAATAGTTTGTGAACACAATGAAAAAACGACATGAAAGGATGTGACGGAGTTCATAGCTTCCCGGTGCTTCGACTTTGCTTTGTGCATCAATTTAAAGTTGTTCGGGGGAGTCGATATCGTCTAAACAAATCCTCTTTAACTACCGAGTTACCCCGATTCACCTGTTAGTTCGGTCCATACCATCTGTAGGAGTAGCTCATTCTGCTGGATTATGGTTTGCGTTTGTGGGCTTGTGCTGAGATTCGAAGTGGTAGACTGCACTTGTCGGTTTCTTCGTGCGAAATCTCCTACGCAACACGTGCTAATCACGCAAGTGCACACTACTCACCAGACACCCGCTATCCGAGAACTAGCCCCGGCCGAGTGACTGGTACTGGTCAACCTATGACCTCCAGGACGTTCTGTAACGAGCCCACTTCACTAAACCATAGGTGAACTAGCTGTTCAGCTCATTTCGCCATTACGCGGACGTATGTGCTCATCTCCTGACCTATACTGCTACCTTGACGTGGTGCTCGGGCTTGTGTGCACTTTTGATACGGCGGACTATGCTGACTAGAAGACGTAGCTGTTGGAATTTCCGCGTCATGCATACTTGCACGACTGCACTGTTTACACTCGGGAAACTTATCTGTCACTGCTGTTTGATCGACGTTTCGCATGTTCTCATCTCTCAATTTCTGACCGAGTACTTCATGTTTGTGAACAGGTATTCTTCAAATAAACGACAAAACTAAACTGGCACTAATAACGACGAAATCTGAATTAAGGTGGTCACTCCAAAACGAACGTGACCTTAATGGAATGATGTCGGCGACAACTGGTGATAATGCAGTCACTCCGCGGCAATCGACGAGTTACATAGTGTGGCCTCCTTGTAACGCATTGCCGTCGTCTCATGCTGAAGTGTACAGTTCGATAGATAGAGTGTGAGATGCACGTGACTGGAGTAGTTGATGACCACTATCGATGCGTCGTGCACGTACACAAAACATACTGCTCTGTTGCTTCCTTCCTGGAGTAAGTCGACCAAGTTGTGTGTTCATATCACCAACAAGCACAACGGCGTGCAAATGCTTCGTTTTTCTCACATACGCAGTGAGCATATCTAAGAAGGCGTTCCCGACATCACCTGAGCTATTGTTTGCTGGGGAATGTGCAGATGTGGCAAATGAACGTCTTTATCATCTGTGCCGACAGACTTTGACCGAAGTGCTAAATCTGTCCATTGGTATTCACTCGAGAAGATTGCTCTGACTTGGCGCTCATTGCGATCCGGCGGGCTATGCTCCGATCCCTCCAGGTGAAACCTTATCAGACAGGCCAAAGGGGAGCAGTCCGACGAAAAGCAGTTACACTCATAGGATTGTATGTTGCACTACTAACCGCATAGGACAGCTTAGGTAGCGTGGCACGATTGTACTGCAGAACTGTTTATATAGTTGCGACGCTGTTGTCTTCCGTATCAGGAAGAAGGGGATTAGAAAAGGTACCCTCAAACAAAGAGCACTCCGATCGCCCAACGAGTGACCATGACCGCCGGCGTGTTATCCAGTACGATCGAAAATCATCCAATATCACCCAGAAATCTGGTGCAGCTTCCAGTACATCCACTGCGCACAGCAGTGCTCAGAATGAGACATCAATGTCTTATTCACTGCGTCCTCGGGTTAGGCAAGCCCCTCACGGACAAGTGAGTCAGACTCTTCAATCATTAGCTCCGAGTAGGGTCCCCCAAGAAAACTCCGTATCCTGTTGTCTCGCAGGTCAGACTTTTGAGTCAGAGGCTCGGGATGGGGTCCCTCAAGTCATCTCCTTTCCGTGACATAAACGACCGGGAAGTATCAGAAGTTATCGTCCTCCCGACGGTGATAACATTAAGCCAACACGACTTTCTCCTACTATTTTACCCACCCACGCTCCCCCTCTCTTCAAATTTTCCTGACTTTCATGTGTCTTCGGGCGATTATTGTTTTCTGAGGCCAAGACAACTGGTAAACATTGGCGTCTTCACTGGCCGCACTATCCGACAAGTCGGTCAGCAAGCTGCTCTGGCAAGAACTCTCTCAAGTCTGAGTATTGATGTGTGCTTTATGTTGAAGACGCGAATTTGCGATTTTTAGCACCGTTATCCACTTGAGCTCACCCCTAGATAACTGTTGATCCAACGGCTCCTCTCTCAGGGTTTCTGGTGACGCCGAAGCTGAATCTCGCGATCAAGTTGGAGTGGGAATCGCACTGAGTTCCAGAGCGGAACAATGCTTGCTCGACTGGATCCCAGTGAACAGTCGTTTGTGAGCTGTCAAACTCAATACATCGGTGAAAGTCTGTTGACGTAAATCAGAAAGCCATTGTGTATTCATTATTTCAG
>LUCH01005177.1:29100-42040 GCA_013368495.1 Paragonimus heterotremus | reverse complement strand
GGACTTATTCGATGCATTCCAATTTTTCTGTCAACGAGTTTTATTTACAATTGATGTATTGTAGGTACTTTGCCTGAAATTTCGATTTAAAAATTTCAAAAAAATATTTAAAAATCGAGGATTCCCGCCAAAAGGACCGTTTTGCCTTTTGAACGACCTTCAAGGCGAATCCCGTGAAACAGATAATTGCCCTATTCTGTCTCATTACACCTTGTATGTTAAGGAATTTGCACATCTGACATTTTGGACATTTACTGTTTGTATATTACGCCCGAATTTATATGCACTAATCGTGCCTCTGCGAACACGTTTCTTACAGATGTGCTGAGATTGTACATTGTATACGCATTCGTACACGTTTTACTGATTTGAAGGTCATTGGGTAACCTACTTGCTTTCAACTGAGACGATTTGAAGAGCAGGAATTTCTTGTTTCGTTAAACCCACCAAAAAACTTGCGAGGTAACACTGCACATTCCCTTTGCCATAACTGTCCATCCTGAAGCAGCCAATTTGTGTTTGCGGAGTAGGTTAACTACTGGTGATGACTGCCTCATTCGAGGCATGTGGCTGTGTATATCACACGTTTTATTACTTACCCTATAGTACGGTAGAATCTTCGACCAAATCTTGTTCCGAATTCGGCGACCGTCACTTGTCTTCACGTTTCCCGAAAACGATTCGGCCGGAACAGTAGTAAACTAGTCATTGCATAAACGTGAAGTCTGTTGTTCAACAGTGTGACCAAATCCCTCAAGAATGTCTCGATGATCGATGTCTTCGAAGGACATATCAGACGAGAAACTAGTGTTATATTTTGGTGACAGTGGTATTCGCTGTTGCTCTGATAAGCGGTCACGAATCTTTGAAGTGTTTCACTTAAATGTTGAAGATCGAGTTAACCTGTTTCAACGGTGAACCGGCTATTTACTGTAAATCCACGAGGAGTTTGAATATTTGTGGTGAGAGCGGAGGATTACGGTTAGTAAATGACCTGCCTGTAACACCAGTGTCCAGGACGGGCTGATGAGACACTTGTGGACTATACAATATTGCCACCAACATTAGAGTACGTGGAAACGAGATAGGCACTGTAGTCCTTTCGAAGACAGCCTTACCACCTTGCCAGATCCCGGATAGATGGGTTAGTGGGGAGACTGGACCTGTACCAGACATCGGTTGAAGACTAACAGGATTGTCCGTTCACCTGAAAAGTTACAATATCGCCAACGAACAGACATATTACGAAGGTGACTTAAATTCTTCTAGCAAAGTGAAACGAGTTATGAGGATTTGCTCTCCAGCCTACAATTTGAATGGGCCAAGAAGGCAGACCAAAGCAACTGGCGTTGGCGCGAACCAACTTTTATCCAGTTCACCCAACTTGCTTTGCAGTGCGCAAGGATGGCGTGAGGCAGCTTCGGACAAGATAAAAAGAGTATCTGTGATGTTGGCGATTATATCTGTCGAAGCGTAACTGGAGATAGATCCCGGGAAGGATCCACTGAAGGCTGTCAGTCTTGTTGCTTCGAGGTTTTGTTTCGTGAATTTTGATTTGTGCAGACTTTCACACTTTGTTAACACCGGATGTCTAGTGATTCTTTGAGCTACGCACAGTCTACTGGCAACGTCTGTCGATAGGCCGAATCTGGAATGGTCGTGTCTGTGATGCGTCGAGCGCCTATAAATTCTGAGCTCACTAAGCAGCTGATTCCTACCTACAAGGGAAGACGGATGTGATGACATGTTCTTTACTAATAAGGTGCTAAGGTACAAGAAACACATTGGAAAACTAAACAGAAGAAAATAACAACAAATATCGGTATTGGGTCCATTAATTTCACAAGTTCCGAGACCGACGATTCGCACGAGCGCGAACAAATATAATGATCACGTAATGTCGACGGGATAAAGCGCAATTAAAACTGGGGTGCGCATAAACAAGGGTCCACTGGCGGGATTTATTGACGAAAAATCTGCACGAAAACAAGCCTTGACAAGTAAACTGTATCAAGCCTTAGTAACATACACTGAGATCAACAATCATGCAAGGAAGGATTTGTTGCGCGCGCAATTTGAATGGTCCGGTCGGTATTTGCAACCAAGGCTCCAGATCACCAGCCGGAAGATTTCGAAAGTAAGAAAAATAAGAATCATCAAGAAGAGGATGAACGAAAACAGACAGCGTGGTGACCAACTTTTTATCAGTCACATGGTAATTGCCAAACACTCAACGTAGGCGGTTAATTCAACAGGCAACTCTGAAGGATGCCCCAATATTAAGAAGCCTGAGAAACCTAGTGAGTATTCTGGTGAACAACTGCTTGGCGCTTGTATCTTGTCCTTGTTTATCATTTAGGGCTCCAGGTTGTGAAAAACCTGTGTGGTGAAACCAGTTGCCGAAGTCAGTATCAACGGCTACTACACAACCCAAGAGGCCAAACTACACACGAGTCCTCGTCCAAAAGCAGTGCTGGATTTGTTGAAGTTTGTCTGGTATGTTTGTCGTCTTTTGTCTGGTATGAGACGAAACGATGAATCCGTATAAATTCCAGTCCTTCCGATCGAGTTTTCTAACGCTGTTTGGATTCGGAAGATAGTCTCGTTAACCTGACTGTCTGAATAAGCGTTATTGGAATTGTCCGGTAGGCATTACTGAGTGAACCACACTAAATCGCCAGGAGCGATTGAACAGAACTTGAATTGCACAATTTCAAGGCACCGCTATATAATCGGGCCTTTCGAAGTACTCAATCGCGCTGATCCATTGAGTATATAGTGCACGGTCGGTGAAATCCCAAAAGAATCCAAACTGAAGAACATGTCGTATATGAAGATGTCACTACTACCAACACGGCTGGCCCCTTGCGCTGTGGTCTCAGGGATTCCTCTACAAATTGAAGTATTTCGAATGGATGCTCATTTGTCAAAGATGCGGCTACTGATGGAACTTCTGTTGCCCATCTGTGTTATCCCCCAAACCTAACCTCTGGACTAGTAAACGGTCAGTCACTACGTGATGCTCATGCCATTTTTTGTTTTGGCAATTTACCTTATTCTTATATTTCTAAGGATCAGGCTAGGTTTGATGATATGTGCGCTGCTTCTTACACTCACGGTATGTTTGGAGCTCCGAAGGCTGCAAGGGAATCTGGCCCAGCAGAAAAGCTAGTAGAAGAGAGAGAAGGGGTTCATAAATTTTGTGTCTCACCAGAATTTTCCACTGTGTCGGTCCTCGAGACGCAGCTGAAGCAAGAAGAATTGTTACTTGCCGAAGAAGAGTGTAAATTGCGCAGAAGAAGGCTCGAGCTACAGCGGAGATTGCTAGATGCCCACAAACACCCAGGACGAGGAGTTGTTCTGACAAAACCAAGGGAGCGCGGCGAGGTAGGAAAATCCCAATCACCAATTCAGTCCGGCCATGTGAATAACGTTATCGGGACGCTGGAAGAGCCACTGAAGTCACTTATTCTGGGTGTAGGTCTGTCTAAGCTTGAGGTCGAATCGTTCGATGGGTCGCCACGACGCTTTCATGGGTTTCTTAGAAATTTCGAAAAGAATGTGGCAAATAGATTGAGCGACGACAACCAGAGGCTTTCGTATTTGACTTATTATTGCCGTGGTAGGGCGAAAGAATCCATAGAGCATTGTGTGCACTTACTTGGGTCGGCAGGATATAAGGAGGCTATGGGCACACTCACTAGTCAGTTTGGTCACCCACATCAGGTCGTTCAGTCTGTAACTCATGAACTGTTTGGTGGTCCTAAGTTAGGTATTTCTGACCTGGATTGCCTCCGGTGCTTAGCCACCCAAATGCGAGCATGTGGTTTCAGGCTGTCCCAACTGGGTAGGTCGGGGGAGTTGACTGGATCCACCAACTTGGCCCGGATAGTTGAACGATTTCCCAGAGGCTTACAGGAAAGACGAGTCGATATGGCTGGCAAAATACTAACCTCTAGAAGAGAGCCCACCTTCGCCGATTTGTTCATCTTCAATGACAAGGAATATCTACAGCTAGTAGTGAATATGACCAACAAGTTAGGTTGTCTGATCCGAAGCCCACTACTCCTAGCACTTCGGATGTTACTGACCTAAGGAGGTCTAAATGCCACGTTTACGTGACAGCCACCAGCTTGAATAATCAGGACGCCCGTTGTTCCCTGTGTAAAAGTGACCACAACTTTACAGACTGTATGCACTCCATGGTTCAATCGCTAGAACAACGTCGGAGTACGGTCAGACTCAGCAGAAGGTGTTTTATTTGTTTGGGGCCAGCCACATGGCCAAGTCATGTGGAGTCCATGTTAAGTGCCTGAGGTCTGGTTGTGGTGGGCGTCACCATAATCTGGTGCATGACGACGTGTCAACGCTTGTGCCCAAGACAAATGAAGAGGCCGTACAATGTGGTGCAACTTCTACTAGTCTGAAAGGTTTTCTTTTGCATTTTGTGCCTGTTCGGTTAGTGAGCCAAACGTGCTTCATTGAAACGTATGCATTTGTGGACGATGGTTCGGAAACCGCCTTATTAGACGAGAGGATAGCTCGCAGGCTTGATTTGCCGAGTAATCTCTGTCGGATTTCGATTCGCATTCTGCTTGTTACTCGTATGGTGCCGTGCCATTGGGTGGCATTTGAAATTCGATCTCTAAACAAGACCAGTGCCAGTTCTGTACAGTCAGCTTATACTGCTGATAAGCTACTGGTTGCGCAGACCAACAAGCCATTCACGGTGAAGCCGCAACAGTGGGCTCACCTAGCAGGAATTGACTTCGCTGGTATCTTAGGCAAAGATGTAGTGGTTTTTATTGGATGTGATGTTCCCGATGTTCATGAGGTGTTGTAATAAAGAATGGGAACTAGAAGGGAACGGTACGTTGTTAGAACAGTCCCTGGATGGAGCCTGAGGAGTGCACTTCGAGCTGCACCTGGAATGACCAAATGCGTAGACCACGTGTGTGCTTGGTTGGTATCTTTGGAAGATGAGGTTCAAAGGACGTTTGGACTGCAATTTGTTGAGTAAGGAATCTCTGAAGAAAGAGCCATGTCAATCGAGGATAACGAGGCCCTGATCAAGGCGGAAGCTTCTCTGTCTTTTCGGATGGTCACTACGAAACAGGTTTGCCATTGCGGAGGAGGATGAATCAACTACCTGACAACCGTACGATGTGTGGGCGACGTCTGCACTCACTTAAGCAAAGGTTACTTAAGGGTACCAGACTAAAACGAGAGACTGCAGCCGTTATATCCAGTCATATCAGCAAGGGCTATATAAGAAAGGTTTCTCTCCAAAACGTTAATTATGCCAGACTGCAGTATCTATCACATCACCCGGTACTTCACCCGAATAAGCCGGACAAGGTGCGACTAGTGTTTGATCGCGCTGCCGCGTATCAACGAGTGTCACTTAACAACGATCTACTGCAAGGGCCTGATGTAACCTATAATCTGGTTGGAGTGCTCTTCCGTTTTAATAAGCATGCGACAGCCATAACGGCAGATATTGAGGAAATGTTTTTGCAGGTTTGAGTTCCGGAAGCTGACAGGTGGGCTTTAAGTTTCCTGTGGTGAAGCTCACTTTCTTTGGATGATTTGCCTGGGGTATATGAGTTGAATGTTCACTCTTTTGGTGCTACTTCCTCACCATTCTGTGCTAACCTCGCGCCTCAACAAACGACCGCTGACTATGGGCAGGACTTCATTATTTCAACACCGTTAGCTACAAAGGAGAACTTCTATGTGGATGACTGTTTGAGGTCAGTGGAAACTGATAGGAAAGCTGTATCTGTTGTAGACTGACCTCATGCTCTGTTACAGAAGGGTGAGTTTTGTCTTACAAAGTGGACATCTAACAACACCGAGGTTGTTGATCATATACCACTGGAGGAGAGACTGCACAAAACGGTTAGCCTAGACCTAGAAGGCTGTGATTACCAAGGGGCCTTGCGTGTCATATGGGAAGTGATAAGTGATTGCTTCCGGTTCCAGGTGCACCTTACAGATGAGTCAAATACTAGGGGGGTATATTGAAATGCTTTGCTTCCTTATACTACCCTCTGGGAGCAGTTGCTCCAGTGTTGCTTCCAGCTGGTAAGCTGCCGCAAGACCTTTGTGGTCGGGGTCTTGGTTGGGATAGTTTAGTAGACGAGACCGATCGTCTAATTTAAGAGAATTAGATGACAAATATCCGGTCTGTTAACTTTGTTAGGGTGCCGCGTTGTCTGTCTCCCAACATATCCACTGCCCTTGGAATAGAACTGCACGTGTTTTGTCATGCATCTGAGGTAGGATACGATGCAGTTGGTTACATTAGGCTGGCAGCGTTGAGCGGTTCCATCAAGCATTGTTTCGTTCGAGACGAATAGCGAGTGGCCCTGCGTAAAATAGTCATCATCCTAAGGTTAGAACTCACGGCGGTAGTCCACACAGCAAGACTGATTAGACTCCTTGCGGATGAACTGAGAATGCGTATCGATCGCGTAGTTCTGTGGACTGGCTTGATGATAGTACTGCGATATGTTCGCAATACATCATCGCGCTTTGCGATACCCGTTGCAAACCGAGTGAAGTTAATATGTGAGTATACCACCGTATCGCAGTGGAGACATGTGCCCTCTGAGATGACCCCGGCCGAGGTAGCATCGAGAGAAGCTTAGCATTCATCTTCATACGAGATAGACCATCGGTTTCGGGGACCGGAGTTCATAGCGCTTTCAGAAGGCAGCTGGCCTAAGTTATCAATTTTTACTGCAACCACAGACGAGAACTTCAAAGTTAAGTGTGTTTTGACTACTGAGACGGTGCCTGCGGTGAATCCCATATTGAAACGTCTGGTACCATGACATTCCACTTGGTTAAAACTAGCGAAGGTGGTGGCATGGCTCTCTCGCTTCGTTGAGTTCGTTTGTTCATCAAAGTCCGGAAGCTGAACAGATCCGGTGAAATCAGGACCACTACGTGTGCTCTAACTGGAATGAGCAACCAATAAGTTGATCATGTTTGTCCAAAAAATAACGTTTTGCAGATGACCTGAAATATCTCAGGGCTAACTCCACTGACAGGAAACATATAAGTCGTCTGTCTCGATTGCGACCAGTACTATTAGACGGTTTATTGTGCGCTGGAGGAAGAGCAAGTGGTGGTGTTGACAAAAAACGATGCAAAACCTGTTATTTTACGGTCACACGGCACAGTCACAGAACTTATATTTAAACATTATGACGAGTTGGAGGGTCACATGGGTGCCACACGTGTTTGCGTCAATTCGGGCGAAATTTTGGTTGTTGAAGGGGATGGCGATTGTCAGGCGCATAGTTAACAAGCGCCGTAGATACAAATTACTCTTTTCTAAACCGTGTGAGCAGCAAATGGCTCCATTACCAATAAACATGGTGACTGCTGATGGGTATCCATTCCGGTATACTGGAGTGGACCACTTTGGTCTGTTCAACGCCAAGATAGGTAGAAGCGAACACAAACGTTACGGATGTGTAGTTACCTGTTTTCAGACTCCGGCTCTCCATTTTGAAGTTGCCCACTCACCGTCAACCGATTCGTTCTTGACGGCGCTTATTAGGTTTGTGGCTAGAATAGGTGCTCCGGATACCACATATGTTGACAACAGCAGCAATTCTGTTGGATTTCAGCGATTTCAGCGGTTTGTTCACGGTTTCGAGGTTGGGGGCCCAAGTCACACGAATCCAGTCAGTTTGTCCTTTTTGATGTCGGCGTTTTTCTGTTGACATAAAAGGCCGTCATTGAAAACAGAGTGTAGCACCGCTCTCGGGGGTTACAGGGAATACCGAGAACAGTAAAATATTAATCCAACTTCTTAAGTAAGTGAGAATCTAATAACACTTTCAAGCGGTCCCTAGAAGAACAGCTAACAATCACCAATGGAAGGTCGTTCAAGTGGCTGATAACCCCATTAGAGAAAACCTATTGCCTAAAGAATGTCCGAGGTCGAAGCTTATGGAGCTTCATGTGGTCGATTGTTATCAACCACTGTTGTAAAAAACTAGTACACGAGACCTGTGCTGAAGAACTGTGTAAGGATTGGGTCGCCGCAGTCTTTGGAATTTAAGTGGATGAAGATCAAGAACTTCAAGACGAGACTCGTAAGAGAAATACCGCAGGCCAATGACCATTTTGGTGGATACTCGCTGGACACGTTCGATGGCGAGTATATCCTTCTTCAAACCGGTGTGCACGACTTGATTTGTATACTCAAGCAATGGTCTTATATAGACTCCGTAGAGCGACTGAAAAGCAAGCCTGTCTATTCGGGGAAAGGCTCTTTATCATCCCAAGAGTCTCAAATCCTTTTTGCAGCCATCCGGTGGTGATGAGAAAGGGATAATCTAGTCGACAGCCAAATCTCTGGGTCCTTTTTAATGTTAACTTTCGTGATATCCGTTAAACTTTGCGCACCATGCATCACGAATAGGTTCTCCCAAGTGACATAGGTGCACACCTACTGTCGTTTGAAGGGAGACTCCAGTCTTCTGATCAGCCCTTAATACGGCCGAGGTTAATCTGCAATGCACTGGGATCAAAAGCATTCCAGCTTTTTTAATCATCAACATAAAGGTGGGTATGGCTAGAAGTAACATTGGGAAGGTCAGTGATGTATATTAGAAACGACAACGGACCGACTACGGATCTTTGAGGAACTGCAGCGGAGATCGAAGAAGGAGAAGAGAGGTCCGATCTGGTTTTTACCCTGAAAGTTCTGTTATCAAGAAAGGATGTAATCCAGCGGAGAACCTTCCCTTGGATCTCATAAATTTCTGGTGTATGTACAGGAGGACCGTGTGCGACACGATCGAACGCTCCAGCGTAGTCAAAAGTGATAACATTCTATACATGGCCATTGTCTTTGGAGTCTGTCGGGGTGTCCATGAATATACGCATATTGGTTATGCATGACCGGTCGTGAAGAAAGTCATGCTGGGTAGGAAAGAAAAGAATATTCGAAAAGAAGTGCTTAAGGAGGGCGCGTTTTAACAGATGTTTCATTATCTTGCATGGGATGCTGGTGAGGCTGATCGGCCGATAACTAGCAAGGGAATGACGATTTCCAGCCTTAAATATAAGTGTGACAATGGCCTCTTTCCATACCTCCCGAAGAGTGCTGGTCCGAAGTGCCTGTTTAAACAAACTATGGAGGGGCACCGCCAGACCAAGGGCCACTTCTTTGAGGATCCGAAGATGGATCCCATCTGGTCCCATTGCACTATAAGGGTTGATCTTAAGCAAGAGATCCTGTATGTCCAGCACGGAGAATTCAGCCGTTAGGAGTGGGCATGGGACATTTCTTCTCGGAAGAAGCGGATGCCAGCTTGCCGGAATCATATTGGAGACTACTGGATAGTAATTTCTGAAAATCTGGGCAACCTCCTGAGGGTTAAAGGGGGGTTTCCTCGTGGGGAAGCCGCAGAGATAGCGCTAAGGGCTTAGTTTTTCTCTGGCGGCGCATGTGCTTGAAGAGAACAATTTTATTCTCCCGAGCTACGAATAGGATTCTTGCCTGTGCTTGCTTGGTATGTTCACGGATTTCCCGTTTACATTTGTTTCGTACAGGGCGAAAGGCTTCTAGATCCTCCGGCCTCTCCGTTAGTTTCTGCTTAGAGGATGGACAAGAAGGAAAATCACGAAGACGACGTGTTCCACGGAAGGGGAGAGCAAGATAAGGAATTCCACAGTTTACGAGGAACAAATGCATCATCAGCTTCATGAATGGCACTTCTAAATGAAGGATAGTTGGTGTTCACTGAATTGGACACAAGTTTGGCTGCACTTAGGAATGTCTTTAGTGCGCCAAAGCTAACTTTCTGGAAACTTCTGAATGAAGTCTTTGATACGGCATTTTGTAGCCAGTAACAGATAAAGTCAAAAGCAAGTAACATGTGGTCACTCTGTCCCAGCGGAGGGTTGATGACCACTGTATCTACCAGATGAGCTTCATTTGTAATGACAAGATCAAGCAATGAGGGTGTCTGTCCTGGGCGGTACCATATAGGTGGCTCAGCATGTTGTGCCCAGGCTTTTTATTGGTCAACGTTGCTAGGGATTTCGAAAATCTGTAGTTATAGTCCTCATGAGAAGCAGCTACATAGCTGAGTTCGGTTTTGTTGGAGTCACCCATCATGAGAAAATGGGAGGAACGCTGTGTAGACGAGAGATAGTCTACAGCGGCAAGAATGGCCTCCTTTTCTAGATGCGCCGCAGGACGGCGATCGATAAATAACACCAATAAGGAGCGTGTCACGACTACGAAGCTGGAGTTTAAACCAGGGTCCGTAACACTTCCCCTATGACAGTTGGTATTGGAAGCTTCTGGCTGAGGAAAACAGCAAGCCTCTCATGCGTCCACGGGAGGAGTCTGTTCGGCACAGTGAGTATCCAGGAACGTGCAATTCGTTATCACTGATATCTGCGGAAAGCCAGGTTTCCGTTGAAGCAAGAATGTGAAGACAGGTGTCGTGCACAAGCTGTCTGATTTCAGGTGGGTTGTTTAAAGGACTGAGAAAGTTAGTGTACACGCACCTGAGGGCTACATCCTCGTTTGACAGGATGCAAAAAGAGACTGAAGAGCGCGAGGAAGAGCTCAAGAAAGCAGTCCAAGTAACGAGGGGGAGTATGTAGACGGCGTCAGAGTGTCATACGCCCTCTTGGAGGGTAGCGGCCGTCTCTTCACCGCTTGAGCACATGTGAGCGATTCTGTAAGACGCTTCCTCCGTTTCTGGTCGCCCAGGTCTAACAGCCTGTGGATCGCCTTCACCTTCTGAAGTAATGGAGGGGGGTTGCAGTTTTGCACCCAAGAAAATCTGGGTGTGTTTTCCGGTTTGGAGGGAACCCAGGAAGAAATGGCCGTGAGATGGAAGAGGGAAATGCGGCTGGAGTAACCCGAGTATGAGACTTTCTAGAAGCTGGAGGTGACCCAAGCGGACTCAACGGGTTGTAAATTTTTGGAATAAAGCAAGTTTGGGTAGAACATTTTGAAGGTCTGATGGTTGGGGGTTTGAAGCAATACTGCTGCTCTGTGGCCTCTTTGGGAGCAGTTGTTTCCGACCCGCTCAGCCCCAGAGATGATTGGTCATCCAAGGGGATGCAGGCGGCCGTATTTGGTGTGGGTTTGACCATGTGGGTGGATCCATTCGGGGGCGATGGTCCCTTCGTAAGATTGAGGCTAAGGACCCTCACGTTGACTTGAAGTTTGGGGTCAGCGTTTATGCGTGACCTTGTCCTATCAGGCTGCGAGCGTTTCTGCCGCTCTTGCAGTGAGCGATCCAGTTAGACACCTTTTAAATTCATGTGACTTTTCTTTAACTGAACTATCTTGTCTAGTACTTCCCTCGTACTGATCTTCGCGGGTAATGTCACAGGAAGTCCAAGTGATTTCTTGGTAGCTTTTGAGCGAAGTCTGCTGGCAGAAACTGGGCTTGTCAACTCTGGAGGGAATGCGGTGTTTAACGTCGCTCTTGCTGGTTCACCCGGAGAGGGTGTGGTCGGAAATCCTTCCCCCAAAACCAGTCTCCTCTTCCAGAGTGCTTTGTCCCTCAGCTTTTTCGTAGCTTCCTCAACTTTTGCTGTGGACAAAGCCACTGCCTTACGAACAACGGCCACACCCGGAAGGGCGAGCGCAATATACTCGTTCAGTGTGATCAGTTCTGACCTCGTGTCTGATAGGGCCTCTGTGTTTCTACCAGGGCTTTTTCAACCATGTCCATGTGCGTTGCATTGACGTCTTTAGAAGTCTTGCAACTACACATTAGCGTGTCACGTTTCCGCTCACTGGCACTGGCAGGTAGCGGAACAGATACGGCCTCGGACGAAATGCAGCCTTCAAGAAAAAGGCAGCTCGTGCAGATAAGTGGATTTTTTGACGAAGCCAGCAGAGTGTGCTGGTCCTCCTTGAGGTCGGTGCACTTGGTTTGGTAGTCGTGTAGACATGTCTGGCACTGCATACCGTTTTAAAAAGTCTTGCGACATCCGAAACGGCTACGGGCACTCGATACTTCTGATCCACCGATGCTGCTGGATCTCGTGCGTTCCATTGTGAAGGAAAGCGGATGTATAGGCGTCGTATAAAGAACGGTGGGCAAAAAGAGCAGAACGTAGAGCTAGGAAACAGCGGAACCGAACAGATATATGCTCAGATGATAATCCGCCAAATAGATGCGTTAAACGATACAACATAAAACGATTATAAATGCTGTTTACCAGATAATTTGATATGGAGCGAAATGAGTTATTTTTCGCTAACGAATAACAACAATAGTATGTAAAGTTATGGGGCATAAAACACCAACAGGACAACAATATGAATAGACAATGACAGGTGGAAAATTGGAACCCAATTTCGAGTTACCCGCGTAAACGATGTAAAGAATAGACTGCAAGCTTTGGACCAAGGAAAAATTGCTGAAGGCTTACTAGTTTGTAAAATTGCCTGGCATTTCAATTCACCTGAAGCCAGCCACAGAGCTGAGATATGAGAGAGAATGATAAGAACCGTCCTCACGTAAGTTACAGGTAGGAGGCGTCGTAATTCTTTGTGACACGTCAGCTCAGCGGGGTGTTTCGCCGAAAGGCATAGCATCCAAGATATTCCAAAGATCACATAATCATGTAAGACAGGTATTCGTGGAAACAAAACAAAGTGTGTAAAGCGTGATATTAGGTCTCCGTGCTTTCTGGAAGGGCACTACAGAAGTCAATTCAGCAATTGTTTCGTTCACCGGTATGATGTTTCAAGGACGAAACGAGTCGTAAACGGCCATTTAGGTGCGAAAAGAGATGTTTCAAATTTTTCATGAAGTATTAAAATGCATATTACGGGACAAACATAGATTTAATCGAATATACTAACGGTGTTGCAATGAGAAAAATCAGGTGTACCTAAAAATCATCCATATTCGCACGTTTGTTGAAAAAAATG
>LUCH01005177.1:0-28533 GCA_013368495.1 Paragonimus heterotremus | reverse complement strand
GGCTGCAGACTCCATTGATGGATGCTAGTATTTTATCTCAATTTTTGCCGGTCCATATGCCACCTGTTAGATCCGGTGGTGTCACTCCTGGAACTCCACGGCTGTCAGACCACGGGTCGTCAATATGGCCTGATGTTAGTGACATTTCAGCGCAGGACGAGAGCACTATCCAAGGAAGATAAATTGTTTAGCTTGTTCGTACTTCGTGTTTAGAATACGGCGTTGCAGCCCCGGTGCTGTGGGTGTATGCGTTGATGGAACTGTCCTAGAAACTGCCCTGGGCTCAACATCTGGATACGGCGATATGGATTCTGTCAGAAGGTAGTTTCCTTCAACTGTTTCGCATGTTTGCAGAACTCAATTTAGGTCTCGAAGTGTGCAGACGAAGAGGCTGTTTCGAAGCAGATCAACGCAAGGCGGCCGCAGATTACGCAGTCTTGGTACTCAATATGAGCTGAGTGATAGCCTCATCAACGGGGCCGATGTATTCCACAGACGCCGTCGTGCGCTAAAGGGAGGATCGACTAGACCTACTGCTGTAGCCTTTTGGGTGCTTTGGAGACAGCAGTCTCGGGCTGAATCAGAGACCTATGCGCAGTGGAAACAGAAGGAAATGTTTGCAAGTGCCAAGGTTATATTGATCGAGTTGGCACGACACGGTGTCTTGAAGAACCGCATGAATTGCGTATGCCGTGCTCCTGTTATTTTAGTGAGAGATGGTTATGTGTTAGACAACTATCGATGGAAGTGTAAACCATGTAAACGGCATCACTGCGTTCGAAAAGATTCCATTTTTGGAAGTACACGTCTGAAGTTAGAGGGGGCCTTCACTATTTTGCAGCCTAAGTATGCCGCATATATTCACGCTAGTAATTGCCCCGTCCGATCGACTTAAGCCATCAACAACACTGTGACAAAGAACGCTGAAAAAATCCAAGTAAACTTATACAGGGACCGTCCAGAATGAGTTATAACGACATCCGTCATTTTCGGCAAGAATTGAGATAAAATACTAGCATCCATCAATGGAGTCTGCAGCCAGCAAAAACACAGACCAACAGTCATTGGAATCATAGGCATCCATGCTTCGAACATAGAGGGATTGTAGTTGAAACGGTAGAAGTGGGAACCAGTGTTTTCGTGGGATAACTAACGAGCATCAAAGTTGGTCAATATCCGTAGGATAAGTGAGCATCTACTCGCACACATATGGCCAGCTACATTGAGGCATGATCATTAAGCAACAAGTAAAACAATACGCACGTTATTAATGGTAGGTTGGGACGTGTTACGCATGTTTACACCAAACCGTAAGTAGAAACAACCAGGTGATAACGCAAACCGTTTTCCACCGGAAAAACTATCAGGGGAACAGGCGGAACATATAATTCTGATATGTAATTAAGCAACAACCGTGGCGATACAGTCTTCGTTAGGAATTAATGTGATACTTCCTGTACAATGCAATTTGAACACAACGTGGTCGAGAATTACAAAATCTATTATATCTCCAAAACCGGGCGAAATTGAACGTTTCTGCATTCCACCACGAAAATTCCGGTGGAAGCATTTTCAGAACGTAAAATAGATTAGGAAAGCCAACATTATGCTTTTATCGAAAAAATGGCGACACATTTTTTTCAACAAACGTGCGAATATGGATGATTTTTAGGTACACCTGATTTTTCTCATTGCAACACCGTTAGTATATTCGATTAAATCTATGTTTGTCCCGTAATATGCATTTTAATACTTCATGAAAAATTTGAAACATCTCTTTTCGCACCTAAATGGCCGTTTACGACTCATTTCGTCCTTGAAACACCATACCGGCGAACGACACAATTGCCAACAATCCTGGTATATCAAGAGTGGCTTCAGAAGCCTCTGTGGTCTATACTCCGATGGTCTTCGTGTCTCTGTACAGAAAGCCTAGTTGGCTTTCGGTGCCATGTTTTGGATCTGTGGAAGTTCGTATGGTACGTTTGTCGTCCTCTGTCTGGTATGATGCGGAAAGATGAATCCGTAGACGTGTGTTTGGTTTGGTTGTAGAAAGCCTATCCTCAATTAGCCTTTACTCTTTTACTGTATTCAGTAAACGATCATAACGAATTTCGTACCATAATTGTACATAAAATATTTACCGTTTACCTCCTTGCAACTGTCATTTTCCATCTGTTAAAAATTACTCCTTGGTGTTGTTGACACGTTCTCACCTACATCTGTACCCGATTGTTTTAATGAGGTCGCTTCCCGTTGATTGGTGGCTGTCTGTGAACACGTGCTTAGTTGTCCCATTTTGAACTCCTTTGTTGGATAATTTGTGTACTCGGTTGACTCTCATTCAAGGTGAGACAATACCTTTGCTGTAATTCTGTTAAGCAGTACGGTATAAATTCCAATCCTTTCGATCGCCTTTTCTGATATTTTTTGGACTTTGAAGATAGTCCCGTTAGCCTGACAGTCTGAATAAGCGTTACTGGAAATGTCGAACACGCGTTACCGAGTGAATTACCTTAAATCGCCAGGAGCGATTAAACAGACAGTGTAGTCTGTATTGTGATGAGCCCTCACAAAGTGGTGTGGGTGGCCGGTTGGTTTCTGTTTATGTGAAAAATCCAACAGACCTTCGTAACAATCATGCTTTCCACGACAGCGGTTCATATACAACTTACGCCAAACAACGTCTGTTGAAAAACAGTAGGTTGCTAAAATCCAGAAGTGTGTGATAGCCACGACATTCTCTGACATACCTAACTTCCAGTGTGCCAAGGCAAAGTTCAAATTATTTCCACTACCTATAAACGAAACCGTCGGGGTCTAGAAGACGTACAATATAAACGATTTGCCACCTTTAGGATTGTAGCGCTGTGGTAGACTGTGAATATCTCTGCTATCTTTTAGTTAAACAAAATCTTCCACCTATTGAAGTTTTTGAAACTTCGTGGCGTATTTCAGTGTTTGAAATCCTAGAATTATGCTGTCTGGAACTTTTTTTATTTTAATCTTTCGAAGACATTAGCAAGGAATATGCGGTAGTTCACTGGCATAGGGATAAATGGAAAAGTAACGAAAAGTTGCTTCCCGTGTTGTTTCGGAGGATGGGTCGGGAGGTTTAATGAAAATCGATGTCACAGACGTGGGACACATGCGCTTTTAGTTAAAGTTGAACGTGATTAGGCAGGAAAGCGCGACTATACTTCCGACAACTAAACCGCTGTTAAAACATCAGAACTAAGCTTTTTATAACAGTGTAAACATGAGGTAAGCCCATAAGCCTATTTCAGTGTAAGGCAATGCAGAAAAACTGGAAAACTGGGATATTTACTTGATTGTATTCGCCACGCTTTGCCATTTTTTGCTACCATTATTGTAAACGTTTCCATGGAATCAAGACGTACACTAGAATAGAGACTGGGTGAATTGCTGAAAGAACGAAACTGACAGAACATATTGTGCTTTAAAGCTAACAACATTTATAACTGCTGCGTCCATTTGCCCTATCCTACGAGTTACGTGGACTGTACTGCATGCTTAGGCACTTATAACTGCCCACTCCACTTTCCCCACCTTACGAGTTAGGTAAAATCGTACCTTATGCTGAAACACAGGTCGATGACCGAAGTTACTGGGGGAGAAAACGCAGGGTAAAAACGTGAATTGTGAATTTGATCAGTGTGGAAAATGGTACATACCCCCTCGGTCTTTCTTCAGTACAGAATGTAACCTTTGGTTCCCACTTGTTATGGGTGTCTTTCCGGTTGGCTGAAACCGAGTATCAGATGAAGTCTTCATTGTGATGTCGTTCATCGCCTCCGACATCTGCAAGGAAACTATTTACACATATATGAAGGAGCGTACTTTCTTCAATTACGTCAACAGGATAATCGTTCCAGGTGATGTTGGTTCGCGCTTTCTTCAACCCATGTATCAGCGATACACTTTCAGTGGACCGGTCTAAGTCGATATTCGTTGTGGGCGGTGTACGGGACTTGCTTCCCATAATCCCTGGGGAAGTGCGAACAACGTCTGAAGTAGAGGGAACTGACAAAAATAAGGATTCGAAACGCGCACTTACCAGACGACTGAAGTGGAAGCCGCTTGCCGCAGAATGGACACTCGCTTATGTCCCTTATTTGGACAAAGTCAGAGTAAAAAATCGGCTGATTGACATAACGGCAATAGCTATCAATTAGAAATGGGTCACGTGACAGTGCTGTTCTAGGCTTATTCACCTACCTCGGCTGCACACTGCATGTGGGTAAGCCAATGGGGACGTTGTACAATAGTAAGCCGGTGTTAGCAATTTCCACGATATCACTGGCAAAGTCAATGGCGTTGTGAAACCAGTCATCGCCGTGCGGTTTTGCGACTATGCAGTTTTTCAAGTACATGATGTAGGGTTTCATAGTGACAGTTAAAATTGTCTGTATCAAACGACCGAAGTTGTGGGCCTACCAAACGTCGAGTTGGCAAGTTGTACTATGCCGGTCACCGCTTATGAACGGAAATGAAAACTAAAAAAGACCTTACCGTAAGGATGGAAACGTTTCCGAAACATTGACAGAATGTGTATGCATGAAAGCCACATTGTACGATAAAAAATACACTCACATGTGCCATGTACGCTATCCACGACGAAGGCGTAGCCATCTTGTTACACATGAAGCTGCAATGATCAAGATGATTACTAGAGTAGCGCCCACCTCACACTCATTTACCGTTTTGAAAGGAAGTCGTGGAGTTTTTGGACAAGTTGACTTGCGAACTTGGCCATTCTGTGGAGAATATTCTTCACTTGCCAGTCAACATCGACAACCTCATGACAGCCGCACCAACAGATCGTTTGTATTTTATTCTCCCACAGCAGCCACTCGCTGTGGATTCACATTCTCTGGGTGCCAACGGCTGGGGAGTTTTCTGGGTGCGTTCTCTTCTTCAGCCGCCCGTTTGCGCTCTCCAGCCTATTATTCGTTCGGCTGCCAAAGTGGACAACATCGCCTTGCGCATGGGTGGATCACTTTGGCTTGATGTACAGCCAAGTACACAACAAATAAGTCAGAAACTTCCTGTGAGTTTGGTCGACGCTACACAACTCACGTTTGAACTTACGGTAAACGGTGTACGAGTGCAACTTACTCTCTCTCGTTGTTCACCGTAGCCATTCGGTGGAGGAGATAACGACTACGAAAAGAGTTTGTCTTTTGGCGAACACGACGGACAAGTTTTATCCACTTACATGCTGACGAACGGCGTTAGGCATATCGAAGTAACATAACATAATGTTGCACCCGAACTCCATACTGGATGTTTGTATTTGCGCGGCCATCTTATCCATGACAAATGTTTTCACCGCAATTTGCTCGCCCATCATGTCCCGGAAAACTACGAACAGTTTAAGTAGTGCAGCATACTTATCACTGAAAGCGTACCAGTACATCACGGGTCGGCCGTGTTCCATACCATCTGTTACGAAGAATTGATATAACTCCCAGCTTCAAGAGTATGAGGAGATACACAATGACATACTTGTGCCTGTTTGTCACGTGGGTGGCATCCACATTCACAACATGCGGGTAACGTCGAAATAGTTCAGTCGGCATTCTCTGGGCAAAGCTGATATACGTATATCTGTTGCCTTCATCCTCCATGGCGCTCACCACACTCATCGCACTAATTACCGACAGCGCTACACCAAAGTTATCTAATGTTCTGTGACCAATCTTGCATAGCATACTCACTTGACATTGCGGGCTTCAATTTGCGGCGGATGTTTCCAATGTCAGCGGTTGTGATGAACTTCTCGCGAACATCCGCCACATACTGCTTAATGTCAGCAACCGTTGTATCGTACTGGAACAGGCTTCTGCAGCCGTTCAGTTCACTGACGGTGAGTCGACGATTCGTAGGATGGAACTCATACAGCAGGCTACTGAGAGGGTGGTTGTGCTCCAACTGAAATGAGCTCACAACCAGACACGCATCTTGTCAGACCACATAAAATCGCAATCTGCAACGCGTGTCGCGAGAAGAGATTTGTCAAAACTAACAACAGTTAACCCACTAGACACGTCGCACAACTCTGCATACAATCTTATGCCTTTTATGCTTCGGGCAAGGATAATAAATGTGCAAGGTTTTCAGGAACCCATGTCACCTTACCTTATCGTACTTCGGAACACTTTTCGACGTATAATTCGTCCGGCTAACGTAAATAACTCCCACGGCACCCACGCACCTCTGAAGGCACTCCTGGGAGTGTGAGAAAGAGTGAAATTCACAATTCTCAGAAGTCAACAGGTGAAAAAATTAAATAAACAAATTAAAAAATATCTTCTGCATTCTTGCATTGACATTACCACGTACAATCCACCACCACAACTGCAGCCATACCGATTTTCGAAAAGCCATAATATGAAGGTCGTTTTCAAGTAACGTTTAGTTAAAGCAAACGGATATGACCCCATGGCTCAGATTTGGAAGATTTCTATTCCTGCACCAGGTACCAAGCTAATGAAACGATCTTTTCCTGTGAAATAACTTTCCCAGACACGACAGATAAGGAACCTACTGTTTACGACTAGCATTCTAGGCTTGTGGTTCCCTTACTAGATGCAGGAAGCAGCGGCACTTAACTGTTCGTTAACGATTTAGGGTAATATCGTGTTACGCGCAACATGGCGATCCTACGTGTGCCTCCGTCAAAATCCAACGGCAAGGGGGATATTTTATCTTCGAAAGGTTATTGCGATTACGCCCGTAAGAACTGCATCTAATACAGAACTAACTGAATTAGAATATAGAAAAATTAAGACTATCACATGGATTGTGAAAGACTATCAAAAGATTGTCAAAGAATGCTCCAGCATAACAAACCGGATGACCAGGCACAGTCCAGTAATGGGGAAGGTGAAACGAAACTGAACCCGCTCAAACAAATGAGGCGTTGGTTTGGCCAGAGTAAAACCACTGTAAGCGGATAGGGAATTGATAGGAATAACGCCAATCAGAAAAAAATATACAGGAACGATTTCCATTTTCGACATTCAACGGCTTACAATGCCCACATTTCGTAACAGCGAGAGAAACGTTAGCAGTAGCTGAAAAATGAAAGTGACCGATGCGGTTCAATCGGGAACACAAAAAACCACATGGCCACACCAATTAGAACTAACTAGACCAAGCACTTGGGGGAAATTTAGTTGTGAGTGATTGACCAAACAGAGGTCAGTATACTGATTAGATGTGATGGTCCAGAAGCTCACTGGCCAATTGGTGGAAGATTCATCGCCTGCCTAACAGTCACTTTGAAGTTCCCTTGACATGGAGATCTGTTGCGGTTCTTTTGCTTTTCAATCAACTCAAGTGTTTAAGGTGTCTGAACCCTTCAAGAAGCCGTCTGTTACGTGATGAACAAGTGTTTTTGAGGTATACCGTTTTGTTGCGGCCTCACATCAACAGTATT
The DNA here is from genome assembly GCA_013368495.1 of Paragonimus heterotremus. Classification (NCBI taxonomy): domain Eukaryota; kingdom Metazoa; phylum Platyhelminthes; class Trematoda; order Plagiorchiida; family Troglotrematidae; genus Paragonimus; species Paragonimus heterotremus. Next base: position 21,068 of record LUCH01005177.1, on the reverse strand, counting down.
TGTAATAATCGGGTGCCTGCGATTGTTCGTTCCGTTTGCCTTGTCGTGATATGTTATACGACACAACAACCCGTATTCAACCCTGGGAAACTAGACAAACGTCGTGTACCATATGATATCGTACCACATTTGTGAAAAGTCCATTATTACAGAGACCCGACATCACCTTTCGGCTTGTGCATCCGCTACTGAGGTTTGGAATGCATCCTATTGCATTTATAGTAGATAATTAAGAGATGCTTTTGCATATCCAAGTGCCCCAAGCCGACCATGCCATCCCGATGTCATCATGAGATGCGCCAGTTTTTCAACGACCACGAAGAACGTCACCAGACAAGCTGAGAGTTGCTCGTGCTGAATTCCAACATATGCTGGACATGGGCATAATTCGCCCTTCCGGTTGCCCATGGCATCTGCTCTGTACACGGTGCCAAGGAAGACAAAAGACGATTGGCGTCCTTGCGGAGATTATCGTGGATTGAACAATGCCATTGTTCCGGATAGGTGCTCTACGCTACACATCCACGATCTAACTGCCAGCCTTGCAGGTAAAACAATCTTCAGCAAGATCGACCTCGTTCGCGCCTACTACCAGATACCGGTAACACAGGAGGATATACTTAAGACAGCTTTTACTATTCCATTCGGTTTGTTGGAATTTGGACGCATGCCTATCGGTCGTCATAACGCTGCACAGACGTTCCAACGTCTAATTATTGAAGTCACCCGTGGATTGGACTTCGTTTGTGCGTACATTGACGACATCCTTGTGGTTAGCTGTTCCCCGAAAGAGCATATTGTCCATCTACATACGTTATTTCAACGTTTAGCATCATATGGCCCTACCGACAACGGAGCTAAGTCCAAACTCGGTCAAGCTTCGTTAGACTTTTTAGGCCACAGCATCTCGACAGAAGGGATTAAACCGCTCGATTCAAAGGTCGAGGCTATTCGATCTTGTCAGCTTCCAGACGCAATTCCCAGCCCCGCCATTTCAATGGACTTGTGAATTACTATCGTCGATTTATGCCCAGTTGTGCCAAGCTCATGGAGCCTCTGACTGATCTACTCCGTGGTAAAAAAGGTACTTTACACCTAACCATCGAAGCCACTACGGCCTTCGCCACCGTAAAGGAGGTACTCGCCTCTGCAGTCACGTTATATTACCAACAACCGGACGCACCGGTCAGCGTCGCCCTGAAAGCAGCGGACATAGCCATAGGTACAGTGCTGCAGCAAGCAGTTCGCGAGGCTTGGAAACCGCTTGCATTCTTTTATGAACGCTCCAGCGATACCGAAACGCGATAAAGAACTTTCGGTTGTGAACTTTTAGCCGTGTACGACGCTGTACGTCATTTTCGCGACGCACTCGAGGGCCGTAATTTCACCATTTTCACGGATCACAAACCTCTCGTGTACACTTTGCGGAATTACTCCGATAAACATTCACCTCGAGAAACTCGACAGCTGGCATGCATCGCCCAGTTTTCTACAGACATCCGCCATGTCTCCGGAGCCGCAAACGTCGCCGATGATGCTCTATCACGAATGCACAGCGTGTCTACAGTCAACGACTTGTTCTCACATCGTAACACAGCCGCACAACAACAGTCCGATTGCACGTTTATAGATTATATAAAACGCACGAACTTACGTATTATCACAGTTTCACTGACATCTTCGCCTGGTACCATTATATGTGACAACACGCTGGGATACCCCAGGTCACTCGTGCCACATTCATTACGAAGAGCAGATTCCGAAGCATTGCATATCCTGTCACATCATTAAGGCTGATTGCAGATCCATTCGTCAAGCCTAACCTGAATCGTGACGTACGGCATTGAGCCCGTTCCTGCCTTGCATGTCAATGTTCCAAGGTCAACCGACACACAAACAGCCCGCCGGAATCTTTTCCAACTCCCAACGATCGTTTTGAACGTGTCCATCTGGACCTCGTCGGACCACTTCCATCTTCTCAAGGCTACATCTACCCTTGTCACGTGTATCGACCGGTTTACTTGCTGGCCAGAAGCCGTTCCGTTGTCAGGCCCGTCAACAATATCTGTCGCTCGCGCTTTTGTCCAGCATTGGATCGCACGTTACGGTTGTCCGCCGACCAGTACAACTGATCGCGGTACGCAATTTGAATCGGCTTTATTTTCACAACTGACCAAGCTGCTAGTCGTGCATCTAGCACGCACCACAACACATCACTCACAAGCGAATGGACTCGCAAAGCGTTTCCATCTTCAGCCCAAAGCTTCATTACGTGCTCACGAGTGGACGGATTGGACGGAAGGCTTACCCCTAGTTCTACTTGGTATTCTCAACTGTATCAAGGATTACGGTGCGACACCAGCGTCACTCGTCTATGGTCGTCCTTTGAACCTTCCGGCTGATTTCTTCCAACCGTCAAGCAAAGCCGCTGTCGACACTCTAGACAATGCCAACCGACTAGCCAACTACATGCGGTCATTGCAAGTGAGTGCTACACGTATTAAACAACCCTCGACCTATGTCCCTTAAGAACTCAGCACTTGCAAGTTTGTTTCTGCGAACAGGCTCTGTTAAGAAACCGCCTCAACAACCGTACAAAGGACCTTTCTGTGTCATTAAACGGTCTGCAAAGACTTATTCGATCGCCAGTTTTGGTCAACACCTCACGGTCTCAGTTGACCGTCTTAAACCCGCTTTCACCAACTCACCCTCAGTTTGACAACACAAGCATCACCCGAGCCGTCTCCATCCACTTCACCCTCCGACTTAGCCCCACCGTTTCCCTTCGCGTCTACTTTCGACGAACTGCCTCATCACTCTTTAACTCGTTCAGAGAGACGCGTCCACTTCCATGCGCGCTATCTCGAGCAGTTTGCACTTTTCTATTTCACATTTACTGTACAGTTGGTAATTCATTATGTGCACTTCACTCTTTTGTCAAACAGTGACCAACAATTTTTGGTGGGTATAATTCCCTGGCTCGTTTCGCACAGAAAATACCTGCAAATAACTGTAAATATCCTCAGGCGCTGCAGAACACGCGTTACGGTTGGTATCTGTCTAATTCTCAAACGTTCAGATACTTCACCTTTCGTTATTTCTAGGTCTAACGCGGTGCACAGCAAGAGTTGCTGGGCCCAAGGAGAAAACCTTGAACGCCGTAGCAATCTACGACCGCGCAGTGAGGAAATCCCACCCCTGTCACGTCCTCGGGAGGCGTTTCCAGGTTGAGTGGATATCAAGACGGTAGCTTTTGTCCAGGATTAAAATTCATAGGTAGAAGGCCTCCCATGTTAGTTACCCTCTTAGAGGGGGCTGATGTAGTGAGATCACATTCGACGTCCTCAAAATTATAAACCCCCTGCAACATGACAGTTGCCTTGCCAGTACCACCGCGCCGATTCACTATCTTGTGAATGTAAATTTACTACAAACCACTAGCATAAAAGCTAGTGTGCTGGCGTAGATATCGCAGTTTCACTCGTAGCTGTATAATGAATCCGCGCCACCTCCACTACTGTGGGCTACATTCACCAGGATACCAACGCTTTTGCTATCGCCCTTGGGAACGCCGCTCAACCAGTTTGATACATGCTTGAATTCTGAAAGTCAACGGTAACTTCCGTCTTCATTCTTCATACCTGCAGTTGTGCTTGAGGTTCTCTCACGTCCAGCTCTCTAGCACTCTTAATCCTTGCGTTTAACTCCGACTGTGTACGGTGAGTAAATAAGTAAAGTTCGTTTGCAGACCCACCGTCTTCTCACTGTGACTTTCAATCCGCGTTAGCAGGAGGCTGGGGAAAACTTGGGCATACGAACCGCGGAACTACCTTCACGATACTTTACCGAAATTGAACCAGAGGAGCTGTACCGTGTTTACAAACAAACGGGCAGTGACAGAGCTGGACAAGGATAATGTCATCGAGCTGCTGGACGTATTTGAAAAGAATTCTGGCAGGCTGTGTATCGCACGGTTGTCGAATTCGCTGAAGAACTCTTCCCGCATGTTTGATGCCTAAGTTTCGTATTCAGCCTTGTTGAATACAAACCTCGCAATTTTGCGGCCTAACCAAACGCCGACACCAGTACTTGTCGCACTAGTCGCCTAGAGACTATTGTATAGAATTTATTTCTGTCTGGTATGTTACACACGAAACCAGCATTTTTCGTCTCGGTTAGTTTATGGAAGAGACTGGCGGCAATTATGCAAATCGTCGGTGTGATTATTTCAAGGTGGAACCATTGGAAAAAACCATTTGGGAAATAACTGGGATTTTCCAAATTTTTCTGAAATAACAACATTCGCATTTCAAGCCGAAAATGTAGAGTTCATTCGGCCCGAGCATTCTATCGTGATGGAAAACTCACATATGCCAAGATAGGAAGTTCGCAATTTGTTTCATCAAATACATCATATCGTCCTTCATCATCATTCCTGCGATATGAAAATGGGCTCGTCGGAGTTCTCAGGGTGGATTACATATTCTCCCCTCGCAGGAACGCAAAAGTTCGAGTTGTTTTTGCGCAATACGTGGAACTGCTGACCTCGATTATATTGCATTCCATTGCACTTCAACGTGACTTACTGTCAAGGATATGCCAGTGCAGCGTTAGGTAGAACATTCTGTACCGCGCAATATTTCACTGTTATTCACACTTTTAGCCTTCCTCAAATTCACCTCTACACTCAATGTTCATACCAAGTGAATCGAACAATTCATTAATCAGTATGCAACGCTTTATCTGCAATGTCGTGAGCACTGCGTTCCCTCTGCGTTTCGCGTCTTGTATATATATACGTGTGGAAAGTTAAAGACCAGCCGGACCAATAGTCTATTCCAGCATATTGTGCGAACTCTCCCACAAAGTCTCAATCCAGATTCAATGAGTTGTCAGTGGCAATAATTCAGAAAACAACAACAAGCGCAGTACTCTATATATTGCTACGACCGAGGACCAGGAAAATATACGGTCAGGAAGCGTCCTGTGTGTAGCGCGCGGAACGGAAAGGTAAAGAAGTTCTGCGCTAGCGTAAAAGAGCATACAACTGGGCTAAACAAACACGCCTTGTCAGGAAGTGTCCAACTGTACAACGAAATACCATCAAAAATGAAGCTATTCTGAGATGTCGCCACATAGCTACCCCAAGAAAGCCACTAGGGTAACCAAAGGTGTCCGTTACACAATATAGGCATGCAACAAGGAGGTAACCAAAATGTAGTGTCCATTACTAGGTAACTGTTCGGTTGGTAGGAAGCACAGGAGAATAGTGGATATACTACTCCCTAAGGTGGTCGGTCGCAGGCAAACGGTGCGCCGATTGGGTCCGTTATTTAGATTATTTAAATTATTTAGTCCTCAAGGTATATTTATCAAAGCAGACTACCCTAAGTCGAAAGACTCACAAATGAGAAAAAATGGAGGTAGGTTTGCCGAGTACTGAACGATAGTCTTCAGGACTTTTCTCTCTGCTGCACCGAGTCCAGGTGATCTAACACAGAACGAAAGTTGAAATACCTGTGCCAGGTAGATAAACGAGCTCACCAAGTTGACCAAATTTCCGGCATCAGTAATCCATTGAGGACCTGATACCTTCTAATTCGTTGACTAATACTACAAGCCGGCTATGCCAGGGTCACTTTTAAAAATAACTGGGAAAGACGTGTTAATGTTTAGAGAAAAATTATAAACCGGGTAACGATAACATGATAATCGTGACAAACGAGCATTTTAGGCATAGAAAACGCTGAAGTAATCAACACACCTTACATGCTTTTGCACTCGTCTATCGCGTCGGTCGTGCAGCGCAGGTGAGGTGTAGGGCGCGAATCAGGTGTATAAAACAATATGCTGAAGGTGTGGTCAGGACATTTGGCTCGTCTTCAATAAACGCGAGTATAATCCGAACAGTTGACATGTCCTCGCGTTTGCCATCACGCGCAGCGGTAGAAGAATTTTCGCTTCGTTTTAACACGCAAAAAGGGCCTGTGTATGGCAGCCACAGAGGCTTGCGTGAGTCATCTGCGCGTACGAAGACGCGATAGTAGGAAGAAAGTTTCTCGTGCAAATGCACGGGCGATGACCGCTTTCGTGGTTGAGCTGGCCGTAGCGGCCGTATGTGACTCGCCAAGCGTGCCACACACCTTCTGCAATCGACAGGTTTGATTGTGGAAAGAGGCACTTTTTCGCTGACAAACTCAGGGTGCACCCGTAGGCGAGTGGAACCGGTGTGGCCTTCAAGTCTATCTAGACGGTGTCACGCAACTCAAGGACTAGCGGCGAGAGTTTCCAATCTGGTTCGGGTTGTCTCGTGCAGCTTAACTATTTGGTTGTTCATCTAGTGTGACTTTGTTCTTAATCATATTAGGTATATTTAGGACTACAATAGTGAACCTCCCTAGACTGCATGGTTTTCAGTTGTATTTTGTGTTTGTTGTCGTATAACTCACTTTTGTGTATTGTCGCATCGTTGTATTGTATTCCAATTTTGTACTATTCTATTGTAGTATTGTGTTTATTTATTCCAGTCTAAAACAGTTCGGTTAAATAAGCTCTTGCTGTGGATGACCTGGGTTCTAACTGCGGGGACTGTAGGTGTCGTAAGCCGGTTACCGAGGGTGTGCAGTGCAATACCTGTGAAAAGTGATATCATAGCCGGTGCTCCTAACTGACCGAGGTTGCAGTAAGGTTGTCTGGATGGCGTAAACAATTGAATTGAGTCTGCTGTCACTGTTGTTCATCGGCGGAAGTCTGTCGACGATTACTGCAAACTTCTGAAAGCCACTAGTGCACTTATAAAAAATATAGGGCTCCAAAAATTCCTGTCGAGCAGAGGGAGTGTAAGAGGGAGAGGGTAGCTGCGAAGCAGTGGGGAGATGTAGCAACTCTTTAGTTGGGGATCGATGGACTTGTAGATGACACCTTAGAACTACGCATTGTCGGCGGAAAAGTGATTGAGAGATCCCTCAACACTCTGGTCCTCAGCAATGAAGAGCCAGTAATCAGAGGGATGAAATTAGAGAAGAGCTAAGCAGGAGGAGGGTAGTGGAAATTTTCAGGATCGCAAGGACGTTTACTGCCACCGGCATCAAACGCATACACAGAGAAGGTAGATGGATACTAAGCAGTTCCAGCGGAACTCAAAACCGGGTACGTCCAATACTTATCGGGTTTATACAAGTCTCCCGAAGGACCATGTGCCCAGTAAGGCTGACAGAACACATGAGCAGTCACGAGGTAGGTATCCGCTCATTCCGGAAAACAAAATAGAGGAGTGGGTTATCGGCTGTAAATTTTTTTACTGACCACTGTGATTAAGCAAATGTCCATCGCCTGGAACGAATGAAACCTTAAGGCACATAGGCGGAAACATTCGCCAAAACGTCAAAGTCATGACCGAGACAACACATATCGAACCTCATCGACTTAACTGAAACATTTCATGCAATTTTCTAGAGTGGTTTTCAAGGGCATTTCAGACATTAACGAGGAAAAGCCAAAGATTTTTCAATCGAAGACCAAATTTGTTATCTAGATGCATAAGTAATTTTGAGCGGAATAGTGACGTGAACACAGCGGCGCAACAGATATTGAAGAATTACAGAAGCAGTGCTCGGTAACATATACGTTTTGGTTTTGCGTGCGCCGTGTAAGCAGTGATGGCCTTAAGAAAGAGCGAATTTACGGGCGGATTGCTCATGTTCAACGCACACAACGCACAGGTTCAGGGACGGTTAGGCATGCTTCCACCCGACACAAAGCGTTATCTCGCTCAGGTTTTCAAATAGCTGCCAACAAACCTTTCAACCAATCACAGTAATCTCTACAACCGATGACCATCTGCCACAAAATAGACTCAGAGTATAGCAGAAAATCATCGTTACCGCCGGAAACATCAGCCGGTGGTGCTTCAGGTAGACCGTGGCCGTAATAGCGACACCATTGATCTAACGGGACAGGCAGGCTGAGTTACCGGAAAACGACAGGGATGCCAGATCTAAAGAGATCTCACCCATGACTGTATCTATAACGACAACAGTATGTAACGGTAGATCCGAGGTCGGCCGTAGTAAAATTGAGATAACCTCATTTGCCGCTAAGGTAAGCACCATCTGCATGAAGGAACAGAAAGGCAACAATACATGGGGGAGCCAGGAAGATTCAGTTAATAAAGCATCGTCGGAAAAAAACAACGAAATTGATAGCAACTAACGCCAAGCCGCATGTGAAAGGGGTTGGCCCTGCATGTAAGCCCTCAAAGGGGGTCGACCAATCTGCCAAAGTCAGGTTGCAACAAACGATGTAGCCCGACAACTGACGATCACAATGTCGGAAGATAGAGACACGAAACTAAGGGAAAGCGGTTAGGTTCCTGTGGCCAAAAGAGTTGGAAAGCTCAAAGAAGTAGTGCAGCTGTAGTGGACAAGCGGGTATGCGCTAGACCCTCGACCACCAACAATTTAATACGCCTTTCCTGAAGAGCAATCGTAACGTAGTCCCAACAGGCATCGAACTGGAGAACGCGGTGAGGTTTGAAAAACGAACCGTATATTTCCAGCAATGTTTGGAAATATGATAAGTAGTTAACTCTAGCCTAGTCTGGGACCAACGGCAGCAACCGAGAGGAAAAAGACGAAAAGCGCGAGATGGGCTACAGCCCACTCGACGGCGCTCAAAAGCGCGCCAAGCGAAAAGTGCGTGGAACCTTCGAGTGCGTTAGACAACGCTGGAATAGGTTCGGGTTAAACGACCTTAAAGAATGAAATAATAGATGAGTCGTTAAGAAGAGGGCAAGCATTCGCTGCATGCAATTAGTTGCACGACTGAAGAAAGTGGTATTGAGTTTATATCAGGTCTTCTATTACAGGCGTACACAGAATCATGCGTACAGAACAGACAAGCAAGAAAACACGGTTGTAGCCGGGATCCTTAGAGAAGCCACACGATTGCCTGTCACTACACAAGCCTCCCCCAGAAGGGTGGCGGTAGGCAACCTTCGATCATGTGACAGGAGGTATCGACGTGTGGGCCACCCCCTTGTGCTTTCGTTCATGGCACTCCTGATGCCATGTATACATACACAAAAGACCTAAGACCACAAGGTCGCCCTCCTTATGCTACTGCGCCAGTCTAGAGTGGTGTGAACTGCCGTACAGACTGGTGAATGTGGCGGTGTAGTTGAGGAAGTTGCGTACTTCCGAGATCGTTGAGTCATTGCGTGTATGACTGTCGATGATGACTTGTGTTCGCATGAATGATGACCGTGGTGTGGCGAGCCTCACATGAGAAGGAGACAGTCGCGAGCCACACCGGTGATGATGCGTGCTGAGGCCTAATAAATGCGTGTATATAGGGCGCAGAACGGATGGTGGTTGGGATTTTTCCTGGTCGATTTGCTAGTTGGTTTACTTCACAACGATGCGGTCGAAGTTTGTCAGTTGACGGCTGACAGAGACTCGACATAGGTAGCATCATTGTACCTCCTTCTAAGCCGCTAGGCTTCTACAATGTGAAAGCCCTGAAAAGGTGCAAAACGCGAGATGTACAAGTGCAATTAGGGTAAAAATGCCTGTCGAAGGCTATAAGATGGCACCTGGAGATGACTTCCGTTGAACGGTCTTTGGACGAGTTCTTCGGAGGTTCAGAGGACACGTTCAAGCGTTCCGAAATGTCCGAAATGTAGACAAACATACGGGGAGCAAGCAGCCTGAAAGAAATATGTAACTCACCCGGGACAGTAGTTGAACATATGCCATATACTGAACAGTTTGTTTGTTTTCAAAAGGTTCTGCGGTTTTTTTTTGAGCGTTTTCAAAAGGACGATTTTTTATACCATAGTGACGTAGGTCAAGTTCCCGTGGATATACAGTAAAAGTGTTGGAACTCAACGGGAAAATCTAAAAACTGATTAGTGCGAAAACCCCTATGCGATGAACGCGCATAGGTTAAAAATCGACAAATGGACTAATGACAATGACTAGGAATAGCTACACCAGCGATTATCCTCAGACAGGTTATGCGAACGGACACGAGTTAGATTGAGATGAGACAAATGGTGTAGGTTTGGTGCCGGTAGTGTTATCCGCGAAATCGTTGAGTGTCGAATGTTGTTGGCCCCGAGATATCCATGTTGTGGACAAACGTGCGCAAACAATCTCGTATGACCTAGCAAAACGTCTGATGTGAAGCTGCAAGTCGAATGGGCGGTGGAGACCGAAAGTGATTGTGCGTCAATGAGCAATCAGGAGTGACCGTGCGGCGAAGACAGTGATGTTAGTCGTGTTTCTCTTGCATTACCCCCGTTAGGTGGTGCTTACGACTTCGCAGTCTGATACTGGCTGAGATGTGCCGTGGAGTAAAGCTGCACTCGTATGGATGAGCGACAGAGACTGTCTCTGGGTCGGTCCTGAATGTTGAGGATGTCGTAGCGGAAATGAGATGAACAAAACGTTGGTATGTCCGATGTATTGTCCATGCCAGAAACCTGGTGTAAATGTTGAGATATCTGATCTTATGCAGGAATATCCTATCTACGAGTGATGCTGCGGCAAGTGTTAGGGGTTTGGACCGACAGGGCGTTTGATCCGAGGTGTGTACCGTGCTGCTTACGACTGTAAGAGCTACATCTTTTCGAAAGATGTCCGAGAGATGACCGATAAAACCAGAGTTGGCAGATTTGTTGACCCGTGAATATTAAACTAGGCCAGATGCTGAGTCAGTGAGTCGACCGCAGTGTGGCAACAGGAGCCGGGGTCAAGATAAGTCAGTGGGGCCTCGTTGGCTACTGAATCCCGTGCTGGAGTAGGTGGGGCCGGCGGACGTTAATAGGCAAATGTCCGAGGAAACCAACACGAACTAGAACTATTAAGTTTTACGCAAAGGTGTTAAATAGCCGTATGACTAAACAATGATGGCGGCGTGCACAAGAAACGATCTCGCGTGGGATGAAATTTTGCAGCTATGCAACGATGCAAGTGGTGAGTAGAACGGATGCAAGTGACAACTACCGAAAACCTACGAGAATGTTCAAGCGTGAACGTTAAATTGTGCCCGATGTCACCGACGTGTTGAACATCGGAGCTACTCAAAGAGTGGGCAATCCCCTCGGGTCCTCCGCCAGAAGGGAAGTTCTAACACGATAACGTTATCCGGGCAAATGCTGCATGGAACGAATCTCAAGTTTTGGTATATAAATGCCAACAGCATCAGCAATAAGTGGGGGAGGTTAGGGAGCGTAGTAAGGATTTCAAGATCATTACTGTGGCTGAAACTTGGCCAAAACCGGAGGTGGCTTCAGGGACCTGCCTTCTAGAGGACTTTCTCATCTACAAGCAGGACCAAGCGGATGGGCTCGCGGGTGGAGGGGTACTGTTGTTGGTAAGCAATTAATGCAGACAGTGGGAGGCCCCCTTCTTGCTGACCACTCCGAATGTACATGCAATTTTCTGCTGCACTCAGGAGGATAATAAGGTGGTGCTTATTTGCGGCACCCGTAGGGGACCACTGGGTAGCAGTGGCAAGGAGAAGCTTTTTGCTAAATGTCCAAAACGCTCTAGCTAGTGACTCGGTAAACCTAGTGTTAGCTGGAGACTTTAACCTTCCGAACATCTCTTGGGATCATGAAACTGCCAGAACGGGTATCCCTGAAGGAATGTTTCAGGAATGATTGCAATCTACTTCGTTAAGTGAGCATGTTCAGGTGCCTACTCGATTTAGACACGGGCATGCACTATTCGTGTTGGACCTAACCGTTACTCGATATGAGCAGGGTATTGTAAACTTGGAAAGTGAGGCCACGCTTAGGAAGGGTGATCATTGTGTTTCGAGCTTCGAAGTCCGCGCGATAAAAAGGTCTCCCCTGAAGAAATTCGTTCGCACTTCTGACTGAATTGTTATCGCATGAATTTTAGAAGCTGCATGTAGCGTGGGTTTGGTTACTGAGGAAAACATTTCTCTAGACGATAAGTGGAAAGTCATCAAAGGAGGGCTCACAGTACTTATGGACCAACTTGCACCCCTAGTATCTGGGAGAGCTCAAAATCGTCTACCCCGGTGGAGACAAATGTGGCGTAGTGTGCCTTTCAGTAGAAACAAATTTTGAAAGGAATACAATAAAACGAAAGTCGTGGTAACTGGTTAAACTATAAAGCCTGTAGAAATGCAGCCTACAAGATCCGGCTTTGAGCAAAATATCGCCTTGAAGCAGTCCTTGTCCGTGCGGCAAAAAACGGCTCCGAAGCAATCCAAGGGAGCTTGTAGGCAGGAATTAGGTGCTCTGTTGGAAAAAGAGGGTAAACCAGCCACTGATGAAACGGAGAAAGTCGGCTTCCTTGATGAATTTTTCCAGGGGGTTCACAGAAGGGACGATGGCAACATGATTCTGCCAACGTTGGTAGAATACAGACCTCAGTATAATGAACGATATACTTGTTACTGAGGCGGAGGTTGGGAAATTCTTACGCTCCTTTAGACTCTCAAAGTCTGCAGGAGCCAATGGCATCCGTCTGGACATTGTTAAGCCATTAGCGCGAGTTCTTCGGTGTCCACTGTGGAAGCTGTTTACGACTTCTGTAGGGGAGGGAAAAATCCCAGATGAGTGGCTCGTAGCCACGGTGGTCGCTATTCATAAGGGAGTCTCACAAGACAAACAAAATAACTACAGACCAGTGAGTCTGACGAGCAGAGGTTTAAAATGCCTGGAACGGATAATTAAAGACAAGGTTTCGACGTACGTTGTCGAAGAGGGTCTTCTTGGTATTGTATACCTCGGTTTCCAGAAATGGAAATCTGTCTATCAAACCTTTTTATCTTATGCATGAGGTCACTGGAAGGTTAGACGAATGCCGGAAAGTCGAGGTTTGCTAATTGGATTTCTGCAAAGCCTTCGGTTCAGTAAATCATCGTTATCTCAACCGTAAAACGAAGCGGTCTGGTATCTCCAATGTAGTGACTGACAGGACAGATGATTTCTCGCTTAACAGCGTTTTTAAAGGGAATGTTGGAGGCGGACTCGCTGAGGTAGGCACAGCCCGTTGTGGCGTCCCTGAAGGACCCGTTTGGGTCTTCTCCTGTTCTTAATGTGTGTGAATGATCTGGTGAGTGCAGTTAGCAACCCGTGTTCCGTATTCGCAGATGATACTAAGATGGCGGGGTCTACAAACCGTGCCGCATTAACGCAGAAACTGAGGGCAGTACCATAGTTGGCTCTCAAATGGGACCATTCGTTGAATGCCACCAAGTGACAAATGGTAAATGAAAGCTCTGAGCATCTTGAAGTACCCAATCCCCAGGGTCCTTCCACCATTAAGTAAAAAGGCCTGAGGTCCAGGAGTATTGACAGAAATGGGCTTCAAACCCGCAGCTCAATGTGCAGCGGTTGAACACAGAGCCCACAGTGAGCTGTATAAACCTAAACGAGTTCTGTCTAACAAGCAACCGGAAGTATTTCCCTCGCTATACGAAACCATTGTTCGGCCTCATCTGGAGTACTGCTTGCAGGCGTGGGTTCCTTACCTACGTAGAGATATCCGGCGCCTCGAGAGAGTACTATAACTCGCAAGTCGAATGAATATAGGATTTAAGGGTGAACCTTATCATGACCGATTAGAGGAGCTCGGACCGTACTCCTTGGGAAACAGGAGAGTGAGAGGTGTTCTTATTGAGACTTTCAGAGTACCGAAGGGCATAAGTTTGCACAAATGGGTCAAGAAACCATCACAGTCTCAGACTGAAATGAGGCAGGGCTCGTTTAGACATAAAAGCAAACGTATTCAGCAACCGAATGCCGAATGCGTGAAACAAGCTCCCAGATGAAGTAGTCCAAACGATAGTGTGATCTCTTTCAAAACTCGGCTGGATAAATTGTGGCATGAGGTCTTTCTAGATCTTTTTTAACGCAGCGGACAAGGCTTGACAGGTGGTTGTGGCATACAGGGATGTGACGGCGTAAGGTCCCGTTTATGTCTTGCAGTCGGTGTCTCAGGTCATATCTGTGACAGAGTGACCGTGTAAGCCTGCTCAAACGCCATAGGTAATGTAACACAGACGTGTAAGACCAAGTCCTCCGCTGGAATATATGGAGTGGGGAGCGTAGGTTTACCGGTGTAGAATGGAGGCTAGTCGGATGGCATCACCCCAGTGTTTTGGATGTTGGTATTGATGCGTTCCTCAGAATTCTAACCCATAAACCTGTGAATATTTCAAGTCCATGTACACTTTCCCCTTTCCCGGTCTCAAGTTACCGCGGCGTTTTCATATGGTCGGAATATCTGCTCGGCACTAGTTGGGAACCTCCGAACAGAGACCAAACAGCTAAAGCGTTTAAATATCGTCACATACATACCAGGAGTGATGGTACTACGGGTGGCAACTGGAGCAACATGAATTTATTAGCACACCGCTGCCTATTCAGGGGTTGTGAGTTCGAAGCAGTTTTCTCCTCATTAGCTACACTCCACCTTACTCCCGAGTCCCAGGCTGCCTCCTGGTGTGACCGAGATGTCAGAACAACGTGACCCAAAAAAGCGATTCATTCAATCACAAAAACGCTACGGACGGCATCAAAATGCCATAGTGAAAACAAAAGGGGTGCAGAATAGACTTGGTTATGACTGGGGGATCTAGGTTTGTGCCAGAGATAGAATTAGGCCTATGAAGGTCAGTTTATAACAATGTGAGTTACAGGTGACCGCTTCCTCTTTTTGTGCATTTTTACACGTTTTTATTATGGCGTAACGGGTTGACAAAGTTGTTTGCTGTTTAGAGAAGGCCTCCCCAGTTGGTAGAATGCCTGCACTGTCAGGAGAAGGTGAGGACCAAATACGTCTGTGGCAGCATACCTACGGAAATGTACTATTCTGGTGACCTTATTCAAGAAGGGATGGAGTTGGAGTTGTAATTGGAGGGTTCGCTGATGCGTCATTCGTTGAGCGTATCACTACCAGTCGGTCTTGTCTATCACGGTTGAGGTCCCTCGGAATGCGAAGAAAGTTTAAATAAACTATCACGTATTTAACCAGTCATTGGGGCTAGTGATTAATTTTCTTTCCTTCGTTCTCGCTTTCATCATTCCTCTTGCCCACATAGATTACTTGATAGTCAAAACAGGGTTTGATATCGAAAAACGGAACCCGAAATTCACTTGAATCCCCCTTCAAGTGGGACATTCGCGGCTCTGGGTGGTTTTCTGTGGCATGCCGGTGCAAATATTCTGGACGCTCGATTGGCAACAGCCGTTTCGTCCTGTGCAAGTTGAACTTGTCCTTGATCTTGAACTTGAACTGGAGCTTCTTGCCAAGGGGGTTGGATTGCGAACTGAGGGCTCTTTTATCTGACAATGAAAACGTTTCACCATCCCGTTGGATCATGGATGATAGGCGGTAGTGTCAATGTACTTGCACCCAGGCGTAGTCAGGATATCTGTAGAAGGTCTCACAAAATGAGAAACACGATTGGTAGTCACCAATGCGGGACAACCAAAGTGGGCTACCCAAAGTTCGAAAAAGGTGTCAGCCACTGTTCTGGAGGCGCAACCTGGAAGTAAGATTGCCCACAGCCACCTAGTGAAATAGTCGATACAAATCCGAAAAAAGGTGAAGTCGTTGGAGAGTGGCGGCGGTACCATGGGATCGACGTACACTTGATGAAGACGTGCGTCGGGTGCTCGAAAGACACTGATGGGGTCCTGGTATGTCTATGGCCCTTAAAACGTTGACATTCCAGACAACAGCGAGTCCCATTTTGAACGTCGTAGCTCAGTTTATGCTGTACGAATCGTTCAGTGATAAGCAGCACAGAAACATATACGCCAGGGCAAGAAGACTATGCAGTGCGTTGAACACTGCATAATGGAACGACCGGAACACTACAAGCCTAGGTACGCTCTCTCTGGGAGGATACCCTCGAAAGAAGTTGAAGGAACAGGCCATATTTTTAATGGGCTACTCTGACAAATTTGCCTCATCTCGGGGTCGCTTGTTTGCGCAACAGCTGTAAGGGCCAAATCAAGAGGAATAGGCGTAGAATCGTTTACCTGATATACACGTGAGAAGGCGTCAACGATAGGATTATGGACACTCGAGACCTGCTGCGTATCTGTCGTAGACTGACAGATATTGTCCAGGTGCCTGACTTCCCTGGGGGAACACCTGTCCAACGATGATTTCGAAGACTACATCAGTGGCTTATGGTCAGTGTAGATCGCGAACCGCCGGCTCTCAACAACATGCCGAAAATGGCATACTGCGGGACAAATTGCAAGCAATTCTCCCCCCGAAAGTATTGTAGTGGGTCTCCGTGGTTTGCAACCGTTTAGAGAAGAATGCAATGGGTTGCGGATTAGTTCCAGCGGAATGTTGCAACACTGTGCCAGTAAGTGCATCAAAAGCGTCTGTTGCACTCAACAACTGTGCTTTATGGTCAGGCTGGACAATCAGGGCTGTTCTGGAGATAGCCCCTTTAAGCTCTTTGAGGCTGTACGCGCTGAATCCGTGAATGACAGTTTACGATCGTCTCCACGGACGAGACCGGTCATCGACTACACAATATGCACGCAACGAGAAACGAATTGACGATAATAGTTCACCGGACCACATAATCTGTGGAGCTGCTCAACGAAAGAAGGTTCGAGATAATCCTGGATGGCCTGAACATCTGAAGGGTTGGCAACCGTTTCGCCGGTTAAAGCCCGATGACCTAGAAACTCGATGGTTGATTTGCCTAGCTCGCAGTTCGGCGGGCTGGCCGTAACGTCATAGCCAGTCAGTCGTTCAGACAAACTACGCAGCTGCGAAGGTTGCTCCTTCTCAGAAGCGTTAGCAACTAGGGTGTCGTCGAGGTGGGGATGAACGAAGTCAAGAAGGTAGGTGACTTTGTGCATAAAGCGTTGAAAGGTCTGGGCGGCACCGGTGAGTCCGAATGGCATTCGCAAGAACTCGAAAAGACTAAATAGAGTAATCACGGCGGTCTTGGCTGCTTCATCAGCCACCGCTGGAATTTGATGATACTCGCAGGCCGAAGCAACTTTGCCAAAGATATTTTTGCCTGTAAGGCAGGTTGTAAGATCCTGTATGTGCTAAATGGGATACATATCAGGGACGTTTACTCTATTGAAACCGCGGTAGTCACTGCAAGGACGCCTTTTACCCGGTTTTTGGGGAATAAAATGCAGCAGTGAGGCCCAAGAACCATCGGAATTGGAAATAATCCCGAGTTCGGGCATGTTCCCGAAATCTGCCCTAGGGATTTCAAACTTTCCAGGGGCAGCCCTTCGATTCTTACGGGATATGTGGCATTGTAGGTCACAGCGGGCCTGGTGTTTGATGTCCGGACTGGTTGTGGTAGCTGTTGAAATGTTCCACGAAAGATGATGGAGCAGCCGTTATCCTAAAAACAGGATCGATGGCTGCGACGTTCGTGTGATTGCCGTTAATGCCCAGGTGTGTAACACATCTACGGGCATCCGGCGTCGCGTATCTGCTAAAAGTTCGAAATGCAGTAGAAACTTGATATCGATAATGACAAACAGAACGGCAACAACAACAAAATTCAACGAAGGTTCCGCCGGAGACCCAAATTTAACGTTAGCGAGCACTAACCAAAAGCTTGGATGATGATGTCATTGGCGGCACAGGGATAAGAAGCGACTGATTGCGTGACCTCGGAGCTGGTTTATGGGACCATGCTAACCTGCACCTATGTGTCCACTAAGAGTGCAGTCCCTGTGGAAAGATCCAGAACGTACATTAGGCGACTGGGTGTGAATGCACCGGCGACGTCCGTCGCCATTACGTGTCTGTAGTCGGGTTTCCCTGGAAAGGTGAGACAAAAAAGCAATTGCTTGTGCGTCTAATGGCTTTAGCCGTATATCGTTCATGATGCCGGCAGAAGACTTCACGGGGCTGTGATTTATGTCGACGAGGCGACCTGCTGGTACACCGACGCCGTGACATCGCTTTTGGGGACCGATAATAGATGTATTGCCTAAGTCTCTGTGTAAAGCAGCCTCTTCCGCCCGTAGGGCCTTGAACTCTGCAAGTTCGGTTGGATGAGATCTTACTGAGGTAGTAGGGAAGGCGGTTACTCTGGGATTATCGGAATTGTGCAGAAATGGCTGGAAACGCTCGACCGCTTGGCCGGCAATTTTGACGGCTTCTGGAAGCGGCCGCGAGCGGGATACGGACACAATAGCTTGGGCTGCCACCCACGGGCTCTGCATTCATAGCTCTCGTAATAGTATCTCATCCATGTGGGAGCCACCAAGAAGCTCCTGCGTCCCACGGATCAGCGTAGAGAGGCAATTGTCTTTCAGCTGAAATCCACTGAACTGTCGCTTTGAACGGGTTTTCCTTGGTGGGGTTACCCGCTTGATTACTCCCTCCTGAAGGGTGTTGCAAATATGTTCCGTAGGCTGAATAAGGAGCACGCAACGCAGTTGCATTATGATTTCCATCGGAGCCCTGGACACTAACTGGCTGAATTTCGTCAGGTCTAAAGAAGTTCGGTTGTTGAAGAACTCGGCCTCAAGATAGACAAACCATAGTAGCGGGTCCATCCCCAAGAATAGAGGGACTGCTGAGGTGACCGCTCCTCCCGTATACAAATCTAAGGGTCTCGTGCCTTCGTTAGACCTGCTGAACGGTCGATAGCCTGTAATGTGCAAAAAGCGAAAATATGCACTGGGTTCATGGATGTGAAATTTGGTCATACATACTACGTCACAAAAATTGCAAAACGGTCATTAAAGATAATGAAACGCCGTAAAAAACACATCTACAAAAAGGATCTGACTTACCAAATGGCGTGAGGGAAAAATACGAGGACAGAATACGCCGGAACACAGAATAAAAAAGCGCGCCAAATTTCAGCAAAAATACTTTTGTCGGGCTCATCAGTTTTCGGGAAATCTCCCACAAAAACTCACTCCAGATTCAATGAGTTGCCAGTGGCAATAATTCAGAAGACAACAACAGGCGCAGTACTCTATATATTGCTATATATTGCTATATATTGCTACGACCGAGGACCAGGAAAATGTACGACCGGGAAGCGTCCTGTGTGTAGCGCGCGGAACGGAAAGGTAAAGAAGTTCTGCGCTAGCGTAAAAGAGCATACAACTGGGCTAAACAAACACGCCATGTCAGGAAGTGTCCAACTGTACAACGAAATACCATCAATGATTAAGCTATTCTAAGAAATCGCCAGGATACTTCCGTTTTATCCGCCGTCGAAGTTATCTCCGCCGTGGTTTCTAAATTCCTCAGGAGCAACATGGCCGTTCGTATCCGTTGGATACTTCGCTCAGTGTAGTAGAACATTAAACCGGCACACATTCACGAAGTACTATGAATCATCTATTTTTCTCATCATAACATTCTGGATTTATGTTCTTACTCAACCTTTACACAGTGTTTGGATCCACCACATAAATTGGTAGCCCGAGTTCTAACATTTTGTCTATTGAACATATGTATCTTTTTTATTCCGTTACCGATATGCTCAGAACTCCCGGTATTTTGCAATGATTTTCGATTGTGACGCTAGTTTGCTTTTTGCGGAAGCTATTGATCTTAAATCATCTCCATTTGGTATTTCAACCATCACGTTTCATTCATTCAGATGAATGCGTTTGTCCGGCGTCGTAAGATTACTTCACAGGCCACCTTGTTTTCTCATGTGGCTACGCAGTTGCACACTGATATCTCTTCAGGGATAATTGATACACCCGACCTTATGACTGACGAGTCCCCATATGATAAACTAAAGGTGGCAGTATATAGTGTATCCCGGTACCAGACGAGGCCAAGTTCCATGAGTTACTTTCTGGTGTCGAGTTGAGTGATCCCACTCACTCTCAGTTGCTTTGCCATATGAGTTATGTGGTAGACGATAACAGCGTAGGTGGTCCCATCCTCAGGCAGAAGTGAACCTGGTGCCTCCTTGTTAGCACCCCAGTCATTTTGTCAAAACGAGACCCAGACACGCAACTGGAAATGTTAGCAGAGATGACGCATAAGGTTTCCGGGGGTTTCTTCAAGGGTTCCACCAACAATATGCTTGACCCTTTCTCTCGCGCTGCTTCAAAGCAAAATGCGCTTAATAATCTCCAAGGTTATGTGCTTCAGCTAAAACTCACTGGCAGTAGCTTGGCTGGACGTCTTAAGAAGGGCGCAAATTTTCGCGCACTGGGGTGCGCTCTCGCTGGCAACCACTGAAAAATGTCGCTACCACAGAAGTTCTGGCGAGAACGCTTGTGTTGGATCGTAATCGGTCAGGTAGTCCCGCGCTTACACGCCCACATAATCACATGTCCTAACTCATGCCGGATATGTCACGCTGCAAATAAACCAATCACATGTACTAGTGCTTGCCGATTCGTCAGTTATTGATCGTTTGTCTCTGGTTATTCATTCTTTATGTCTGTACCACAGAACCAATCGACACATGTGTTCCTTCCGACTCGTGTTCACCTTTCCCGTGCGGGACGACTTAAAAGTTGGCGATGGAGGTGGCCGAAACAGCATTATCGGAATTATTACAACAACAACAGAGGCAAATGCAGTAACAACAGGATCAGATTGAACAGCGACAGAAAATGATGCAACATCGCCAGCAAGCCTTTTTCGAGCAGCAACGAAAGAATGCTAAAATTTTTTAATCATTCACAGTACAACTGGCCACCCTGAATACGTGACGTGCAACCAGCATTCGCAAGTTTAGTTATGATCCAGATAGTTGTGCGGCATTTTTCTCTTGGTATCAGCGTTACGAAGACAATTTCCTAGTTGATGCAGCCGCGTTGGACGAATTCGCCAAAGTATGCCTCTTTATGCAAAAATTAGGTGAGGCGTCCAATGATGCTGGAATGTGTTCGGATTGTTCCAAGCGTAGCTGAGGATGCAAAGTAACCGATCTGAAAGTTAATCCAACAAATAGGATGTTTAAAACTGGATAGCAACCACCAGCGTTGTAGGAAGAACCAGTTAGCGCGTGTAGCAGAGTTTATTCGAAATTGCGTTGTGTTGTTGTTGTTTACTCAAGTCAAACAAAAATGTACAATGTGGTTCGATGCA